>JBAMBJ010000953.1:0-10572 GCA_037043495.1 Drosophila recens | reverse complement strand
ATGAATTCAAAGAAGACTTAAAATAAAGAGATATGTTTGAAAGATTGTTTGTTAATGCTGACAACTGATTAAAAAAGATTAAAATCAAAAATTAAAACTCATTCGCTTGGCCACGCATCTTATAAAAGATTCACCATGCGAATCGGCACTCATTAGACTCATGCTCACATGAATATGAATATTTGATGAGTATTCGTATTCACATTCAGCACAAATTAGCTAAACAAATTATTTCACTAAATTAAACGAAATTTATGGGGATGCTTTGATGTGATTTGCGCTTGAAATTGATCGCATCAATTCGTTATGAGATTGCAGAGGAAAAGTGTAGAAACGAACACACGACTTGCCTGCACCTGAACCTCCTCTTCTTCCTCCACCTCTTACAAGTTCTAAAATATATTATATTTGGGATACTCTCGGGGGGCAGTTGATGACACACTTTTCCGTTTAACACGTTTCATTTCGTTTGTTTGTCGTGTGGCTTTTAAATATAAAATGCAAATAGTTTTCACTTGCCAGGCAGGAATTTTGGTTAGTTTATTTTAAAATTACGTATACGCCGTGTGTCGTGTCCACCCGCCCACGGTCATGGTAAGCTGTTCGATGTGGTTGCTATTCCCCAATTGTCGGACAAAAAGCGCCATATGATAAATATATAAGATTCTAGTTAATCCATCTTCACAACAAGAACAAATCTTCTACTTAAAAGCCTTATACATATTTTCTAGGGTATTACTTTGGAATTCTTTAGTATTGTTTAAGTATTTGATTGGACTGGAAGATTTAAGTATAGAAAGATACAATGAATAACTATTAAATTATAATTTATGGAAACTTAAAAAGGATATAAATGGAACCCTAAGAACCAGGGATTAAAACCCTAACCCAAAACGTAACCTTTAACCGGTAAAAACCGATTGAAATTTAAAACCGTAACTGAAACCGTAACCGAAAAAAAAATGTAATTTGACTGAAACCTCAAAACCGAAACTCTGTAAACCGAAATAACCGTTTAGTAACCTTTTCATTTATAAGGGTAAATTTCGGTTATTCATATATAAAAAACAAATGCAAAAATAATCTGAATTTTATATTAAAAATTTAAAAAAAGTTTTCTTTTTCATTGTTATTTTAAAAATTTTAAATAAGAGCTATGGTGTAACTTTTGAATAGAATTTTAAAAACATGTTTTATTTTCAATTTTTACTAAAAAATTAAAAAAAAAAACAAGTAAAAAAAATTAAAGACGTAAAATTTTGAACTCATTTGATTTTTTCCGACTCAGTCTTGATTGCGATCTCTGATATTTTGTAATTATTTTTGATTTTCTTATTTTACATTTATAATTTTGATTATAAATTTCTTATGTTTAATTTTTAATTTGTATTTGTGATATTCATGATAAAATTAATTTGTTAAATGAAATATAAATATTGTTAAAATATTGAAAAATATGAAATAATAAAAAATCAAAAAATAAAAAAGTAATGACTTTAATTATTATTACTATCGTATTAACATAATTATATTTTTTCAAGTACATTTTTTTTTGTGAACCGAAACCATACCGGTATTTCAAAAACCGTTGCACCGTTACGAAACCATTATTCAAAGATTTTGCGTAGCCGATAACCGAAAACCTAAATGCGAACATCACCGAAACCGTAACTGAAACCGATATTCGTTTCGGTTTTAATCCCTGCTTAGAACAATGTAGTTTTTGTATTTAAAAATTTCTTAATCTTTATGTTAACTCACCTGCAAGTGATCGAGTAACGTTTCCAATCCTCGATCGCTGATCGATGAGCAGCGCAGACTAAGCGAATGCACATGCTTGGAGGCCAGTGGAAAGGAGTGCACCACATCGAGGGCATCCTCGTCGGAGGCGCCCACAAGGCCCAGGGCGTGGAAGCCGCGTCGGATGAGCGAATTGTAGAGCTTGCCACGATCACAGGCGGGCATCTGCCGGAGTTCGCGACACTGCAGCGTGGGCAACAGGCCGGACCAATAGCGTGGACTGCGGTACAGTATGTCCCGCCACTTGATGCACACCTGGGCGAGCACGCGTCGCTCGTACGGCGAGAAGTATTGAAAGAATCGATTCAGGAAACGATCGTCGAGCAGCAGGGCATCGATACTTTGAATGTGTGGCGGGTGCTTGTGGAGAATCAAGGCGGATTGGGTAACAGCCGCGGCCAGCTGGGTGGCCTGTGCCGAGCCGGGAGCAGCCACCACGCCATACGGATGATGCAGGTGCGGATTGGGCAGCTGTTTGCGCAACTGCAACGGTGTCCCACCTGCGCTTACCTTTTGTGCCGCCACCATGCCCATGGTACTAAAGGTGGGCGAACCTGGCGCCGGTATCATGATGTTCATCTGCTTGGCAATCGATTTGACTGTCGGCGTGGGTGGTGCACCCAGCGGCGTCATGCCACCAGGTGGTGCAGGCACGACACCTGCCATGACCATATGATGATTGGAATTAATCAACGTGGAACCGGCCATGGCCTGTAACTGTTGTTGCTGCTGTTGCTGCTGCTGCTGCTGCTGTTGTTGTTGTTGTTGCAACAGATGCGCGGGCAGAACATTGGAACTGACTGGCGGTGGTGCAACGGACATGGAAATGAGCGTGGCGCCTGGTGAAACAGCTGCATTTTGATTACCAGCTCGCGTCGGTTTATCCGGCGTTTGTGGCGTCACAGCGCCAGAGTTTGAGCTGCTGTTCAAGTTGGAATTCGAATTCGAGTTCGAATTGGAGTTAGAATTGGAATTGGAGTTGGAGTTGTTGCTGCTGCTGCTGCCGCCGCAGAGTGCGTTTGTGACACGCTCCATTACTGAGGTCTTGCCACTGGATGAGCTCGCACTGGACGTCGAATTGGAGGAGGAATTGTTGTCATTGCTGTTGCTGTTGCTGCTGTTGTTGCTGTTGTTGCCACTGCTGCCATGATGATGCTTCGAGCGTAATCCTAATCCGTTGATGCGTTTCGATAATTCGGCGGAGGCACGCTCGACCACGCCCTGCGCCGAGATCGATGACATTGTATTCTGAAACAGATGCACTTTGCCTCTCTCCTTCTCCCTCTCTGGCTCGCTCGCTCGCTCGCTCACACACACGCACGCAGACACAATGTTAGCGCTCTCTCTTTCTGTCTCTGTCTCTCCGATTTACATAACGTGCAGTTGCTGCATGTTGCGAGCTTTTGACCTTGTTACGCCTTTTCTTTTTCTTCGTCGTCCTCTTCTTTGTGCTCTTTCTTGCGTTCACCTGCAATGCAAAAAGAAACGTTATTCAGTTTACCGTTAAGCTGCATTTTTTACAACTCCCTCTTTCGCTCACACTAACGAAACAAGAATTTATGTGGAACATTTCATTACTCATATTGTTGCACGCCATTCCTCAATTCCTTCATTCTACCTTTGCTCATCTCCTATTCATCATTCCCCGTTCGCCGTTTGCGATTTGTTGTGGCTACGAAAAACTTCAGGCGATAAAAGCGAACAATGTAAAAACAACAACTGCAAAACAGATTGAGAGAGAGAGAGAGAGAACAACAACTATGTCAAGGTAATGAATGGAACAGTAAATAAATGTTCCTTATTGCTGTTGTTGTTAACTTTAAAGGCCATTTCGGTTCTCTGAACTGCCATAGAGAGAGCAAAGTTTGCTGGAGGCATTTTAAGGTATAAACACTTGATAATAATTTGATTGATAGTTGTGCTATAAATTACAGATTGTTCCGCTTAAGGACCTTTTTCAAATGAAAATTAATAGAAGTAAGTTTTAGTTAACTTGAGGTCAAGTAATGTCTATAAGACACCAACAAACAACAACACACAAAACACTTGCCAAAATGCAAGGAGCATGGCTCGGTATACAGCTGTTTCAAGAGATGCCAATCTCTATCATCAGTACCGTTTGCTGACTTGACCAGCGATCTCAGCCTAATGTCACTTTTGAGAAGCCAAAACCAGTTGTGAATTTTAGGTCTCAAAAGTGTAAAAATAGCTGTGAAGCTGATCTAGCCCTTTGTGTGTTGTTGTTGCCGTCGTTATTGTGCACTACACGCCGGAAAAATTCTGAAATAGTGGCAACACTCTCTTGTTACTGACATACAAGGTTGCCACTTAAAAATATCTAATGGAGCCAAAACAGACAAAAAAAGCGCCAAATTGACTAAAAAAGAGCCAAAACTTTTTTTTGCAGTTAATTTGATTTTTGCATTTAATTAAATAAAAAATATTTCGTTCACAAACACTTAAAGCAATAACACAAATTCACATTTTCATCTTAATTTAGTGCTTATGTTATTAAATAAAAATTAATATGTACTTCAACCTAAAACTATACAAAATAACTGATTCTGATCTTATGGAAAAAAGAGCCAAATCGAGAGAAAATGTGCCATTGCGCCAACAGGAAAAAAAAGACCCAGTTTTGGCGCAAAAACATCAATTGTGGCAACCGTGCTGACATAAACAGAAAACAAAAAACCAAAATTGTTATTGCAATATATATGCCGATGGCATTTGCACAATAACGACGGCAACAACAACACACAAAGGGCTAGATCAGCTTCACAGCTATTTTTACACTTTTGAGACCTAAAATTCACAACTGGTTTTGGCTTCTCAAAAGTGACATTAGGCTGAGATCGCTGGTCAAGTCAGCAAACGGTACTGATGATAGAGATTGGCATCTCTTGAAACAGCTGTATACCGAGCCATGCTCCTTGCATTTTTGGCAAGTGTTTTGTGTGTTGTTGTTTGTGTGGTTCTTATAGACATTACTTGACCTCAAGTTAACTAAAACTTACTTCTACAATATAGAAAGGTCACAAAAACAAACATTTTAAACATAAACGGACTACACGCCGGAAAAATTCTGAAATAGTGGCAACACTCTCTTGTTACTGACATAAACAGAAAACAAAAAACCAAAATTGTTATTGCAATATATATGCCGATGGCATTTGCACAATAACGACGGCAACAACAACACACAAAGGGCTAGATCAGCTTCACAGCTATTTTTACACTTTTGAGACCTAAAATTCACAACTGGTTTTGGCTTCTCAAAAGTGACATTAGGCTGAGATCGCTGGTCAAGTCAGCAAACGGTACTGATGATAGAGATTGGCATTTCTTGAAACAGCTGTATACCGAGCCATGCTCCTTGCATTTTTGGCAAGTGTTTTGTGTGTTGTTGTTTGTTGGTGTCTTATAGACATTACTTGACCTCAAGTTAACTAAAACTTACTTCTACAATATAGAAAGGTCACAAAAACAAACATTTTAAATATGAAAATTAATATATTTTCAATAAAATTGTAGAGCAGCAAAAATACGACAAAATATGCTGCAGTTTTTCATTTTTGATATTGATAGAATATTCCTGCTTTTGTACTCTAATTTCAGAAATGTAACTAAAGAGTATTCTTTTAAGCAACTAGGTTTTGTATTTAATGATTATTTTCTAAATGCCAAAGTATTCTATACTATTTGTACTCAATTGTAATTGAAATACAATTTTTCTAGGAAATAAATAAGTATGCGAGTTAAACTTAGGGTAAAGCGTAGTACGCTCTAGCTGAAAACATTTTGGACGCTCGAAATGTTCGATGTTTTGAAGTCCGGCCTTACAAACTTCAGTGTGACAGCATAATACCAAAAATCACTAAAAAGTTGAGAGATTGTTGGTCTTTTGCTGCTGTGGTCACACTGTTGCGTCAGCTGTGCACAACAAATAAACAAAACAAATAAATAACATAGAGCACAACAAAATAGAGAAAATTGACCAAATAGACATGATTTGAGAAGTGGCAGCGACTAATACCCTATTTATTAAACTAAAAATTATTGATTATAAAAATCAAGTCAATATGTTTTTTTTTCGGTCAAATCTCACAATATTGGCCTCTGTTGCACCTCTTCAATCAGTCTAATTCGCTCTTTGTGTTCAAAGATCTCAATTCGGCTTTTATTTTGCTGCTTGTTGGTCGCCATTTCTGTTCAAAAAGATTTTGACCTTTCAAAACATCGATTGAATCGTTGTTTTGAAAGGTCAAAATAAAGCTGCCATCTGTTGATCAAACAGTGTTGTAAAATGCCAGAAAATATTCTGAGCTGCCCATATTTAGGTACAGCGTACATACGTTTACTAGATCGTTCAAAAAGTCCCCGGACTGACAGTGAAAAAAACATTTTATTTTTTTTTAATCAATTTATTTATTCAATATAGTCTCCGTCTAGCTTAATGCACCTTGTCCAACGGTCTTTCAACATTTCGATGCCTTTTTTGTAGTGGTCTGAAGAAAGTCCCTCAAAATAGGCTTCAGTTTCCCATTCAACTTCTTCATTGGAGTAAAATTTTTTTCCCTGTAGCCATATTTTCAAGTTTGAAAACAGATAGTAGTCACTGGGGGCCAGATCTGGGGAATATGGAGGATGAGGAAGCAATTCCCAACTTAATTCTTTGATTTTTTCCATCGTAAAAGCGGCTTTGTGAGATGGTGCATTGTCTTGATGAAAAAGGATTTTTTTCTTTGCCAAATGCGGGCGTTTCTTCTTAATTTCGTCATTCACACGATCAAGCAATGCTGAGTAATATTCTTTGTTGCATTTTTCACCTTTTTTAAGATAGTCGATGTGTATTATACCATGTCCATCCCAAAATACACTGGCAAAAACCTTACCAGCCCATCGACTTGCCTTCACACGCTTCGAACGGCTTTCACCGGCCTCTCGCCACTCAGCTGATGACCGATTGGACTCCGGAATGTAGTGATGGATCCAAGTCTCATCCATGGTGATATATCGACGCAAAAATTCGCTTGGATTTTGGTTAAACATGTCTAAACAGGACTTGGAATCGGCCACTCGTTTTTCCCTTTGTTCAATATCTAGGAAATGCGGCACCCATTTTACATTGAGCTTTTTCATATGCAAATGGTCATGCAAAATTGAAACCGCTGACCCAGTCGATATGCCCACAGTCTCAGCAATCTCACGCACTTTGACTCTTCGATCAGTCAATACGATTTGACGGACTTGTCTGATGATCTCTGGGATAATCACCTCTTTTGGTCTTCCCGAACGCTTCGAGTCTTCGGTGCTCGTACGACCGCGTTTAAAGTTGGAATACCAATCGCAAATGGTTGATTTACCTGGAGCAGAGACCCCGTAATGCTTATCAAGCCATGTTTTTGCTTCTACGGTATTTTTTCCCATCAAAAAACAGTGTTTAATCAAAACACGAAATTCAGCTTTTTCCATTTTTCAAAAAGCTCTAGAAGTTGCACAACAATAATATTTCTAACTCGATAGCGAAGCTTCCGATTGCGCTCAAATTTTTACTGGAGCCTAGATATGAACTAGTCAGTCTAAAAAAATTTATTTCAAAATTTTAGTGGAGTGGCCCATGTGTCAGTCCGGGGACTTTTTGAACGATCTAGTAGAAATGGCCTTACAAAATAATTTCGAGCATGTTTGCAACCCTTTTTTTTATATGGAGTTTTGGCCTTGCAAAAATATTTTCGGCTAGAGCGTACTATGCTTAAACAAGAAGACTTTTTAAGAGGAGGAAAAAGTTTCTACAGAATTTGTTTCAGAACATATACTTTCTGCCGAATCCTTATTTCTCTGAAAAATTTAAGTATTTTAGTTTTAATTTGCAGCTTATTCAGTGGAATTGCAGTTTTAAACAAACTCTAATTCTCTAATTGAGTTCAACATTGAAGTCAAAGCTGACAATTCAATTAGCTGAATGGCAATGCATTTTCAACCATGGTGGACACAAAAACAGAAGAAAAAATGTTTTAAAAGCTAAAATGGGCAATATATTTACACCCAGCGACAAAAAAAAAGCCGCACTCTTTCTTTTACTATAACAGCTATTGGAAGTCAAGTATTCCAATTTAAAAAATATATTTGGAAAGGTCATCTAAATTCCGTTTTAATGATGCATAACTTTCCTTAACCCATTAAGTACCCATTAAAATATTCGAATTTTGGAAAAAAAAAATTTTCGACCTCTTTTCCTCGATTTTTCCAAAAAAAATTTTTGATGCAAAAACATTCTTCAAACAATTTAAGGAGTGACTGCAAAAAAAAATTTTCAAAAATATTTTTGTTAGTATTTTTTAAAATTGTTTGAAAACTGCAAAATAGGCACTTTTTGCATGAAAATGGGTTAAAATGGTCATTTTTGGGATTTTCAAACAATTTTAAAAAATACTAACAAAAATATATTTGAAAATTTTTTTTTGCAGTCACTCCTTAAATTGTTTGAAGAATGTTTTTGCATCAAACATTTTTTTTGGAAAAATCGAGGAAAAGAGGTCGAAAATTTTTTTTTCCAAAATTCGAATATTTTAATGGGTACTTAATGGGTTAAGGAAAGTTATGCATCATTAAAACGGAATTTAGATGACCTTTCCAAATATATTTTTTAATTTGGAATACTTGACTTCCAATAGCTGTTATAGTAAAAGAAAGAGTGCGGCTTTTTTTTTGTCGCTGAGTGTAGTTGCAAGGCTATTGGTAACATTCCTGGCCAATGATTTAATGTGTCTGAAAAGTTTTTTCACTTTACACAGCTGGCAAGTGTCATTAATAACCAAATATCAAAGCTATTGAGGCTATACTAAGTATTGAAAATCTGCTCGCAGTCTAAACCAAGCTATGAGGGATGAAAGAAGAAGGCTAAAAGAAAACACATGAAATCATAAGCATGTCAAGTATCTATGTGTGTGTGTGCAGTAATTTAAGAACTTAACCTGCTTCCAATCTCGAGACAAATGAGGTTATTAAAAAGCTCTGACTGACGAAGAGAAAGGAAAGAGGAAGGCAACAGCAAAATGCTCATCAGGTCGAACAAAGGATTCTGGTCATGAAAGACAATTTAATTGCCATAAATGGGGGCCCTTTTTATGCTTCACATACTCCTCCGTCATGTGGCATGTGCCACCTCGTTTTGGACTGAAGGTGAACGATGTGTCGTTTATCGTGTTGCAGCCCCATCGTCACTCTTCACTCGACGGAAGCGGAAAAATCTTAGGGTTTTGCTTTCTCGTTGCCATTCCGCTTGTGAGCAAAACAATGGGGCAAGAGCACAAAACAAAAACAAAGTCAGCCTCACAGCGGGGAAGGTGAACCCTTGAGGACCAGAAGGGGAGCCTTTGAGGCGACATTGTCTGCGATTTCCTCATCGTTGAATTGCCTCCGTAGGTGTGTGTGTGTGTGTGTGTGCTCAATTTCCGCTTCTTTAGTTTGTCCCTCAAATTCTTGACCTATCGAACATACTTCGTGGGCAAGGTTAACTATTGTTCAAAGCTCAACATGAAACGCTTTCTGAGATTTCTTACGTCAAAGTCAAATAAGAAGTTTGCTTTACATAAGTCACACTTTTCTTTTATTATTTTGCCTTTGCTACTAAGTTACATAAATCCCGCTGACTTTGTAACAAAGTTGATTTCAAAGTCCCAGAGGCTTCGTCTTATGTATTTGCTTTACAAATATTCAAATGCTCTTCAAATTTGCCAACTTTTAGTAAGAAATTTCCACTGAGTTCCAAGTCACAGAAATTTCTCTTAAGTTATACTATTTACTTTTTTTTTTAATTTCTGCTTTATTTCTTGAAATTTCAAAGCTTCTTTTCGTTATGAACATGAATTTATTGCATATTGAAGTATTTTCTCATAAAAATGAAAAACTTAAAAGGCAAAAATCATTTGAAAAATGATAACACTTGGTCAACAGCAGACAAAGCAGTTGTGAAACTCTCTAAAGAGGCATGCAACAAAAATCGACCAATAAAAAAAAGTTGTGTGTGTGGAAATTTCCAAAAAACCAGCTGCATACTGAATCTGAATGTGAATCTAAATGTCATCCCCCCACACATATACACAGTCATAAATGCGTGAGTGTATTAGTGTATGCGTGTGTACTCGTCCGTACTTATTTAATTTTTATGCGAGCCTCCATTTTGTGAGCATTTTCCGCCGCTTTGCTGTGCGTCTATTTCTGGAGTTGGTTTGAGTCAAGTCGAGTTTTTGTTTTTGCTCTTGATTTTCTGCTTTTGTTGCTGTTTCGCGTGCTTCGTGCCTTCTGCTTATTGGATTTTACTTCATTCTCTGCTACTTCGCCGCGCAACGGTAACTACCTAACTAAAGCACGCTTTAAGTCGCCCCACAGCTCCCTACGCCACTCAGCGCTCTGTGTCAGGACCTGCTCCACATCCAAGTCCCATGCTTGTTACCCACACCCACCCCTCAAGTCTCTCCTCCCTCGTCCACTGCCCATTTGCTTGGATTTGTATGCGTGCTGCGACAGCTTTATATATCGATTTTTGTCCCGTTGTTTTTCATACCCATTTGCGCTTTGATCTAAGCGATGAAAACAAAATAAATCTCCCGGATAGGACGACCATAAAGCGACTGTCAATCTCTTGTTTCTTTTTAATATCATCGCAACTTTTGCAGAACTGTAAGTTGTACATCAAAGTGGAAGCTTCCTCTAAATTCACTTATTAAATAAAAAATTTTTAGTATTACATTTAGCATACTTTCACCT
>JBAMBJ010000952.1:0-115317 GCA_037043495.1 Drosophila recens | reverse complement strand
AGGTCTCAAAAGTGTAAAATAGCTGTGAAGCTGATCTAGCCCTTTGTGTGTTGTTGTTGCCGTCGTTATTGTGCAAATGCCATCGGCATATATATTGCAATAACAATTTTGGTTTTTTGTTTTCTGTTTATGTCAGTAACAAGAGAGTGTTGCCACTATTTCAGAATTTTTCCGGCGTGTAGTCCGTTTATGTTTAAAAAATGTTTGTTTTTGTGACCTTTCTATATTGTAGAAGTAAGTTTTAGTTAACTTGAGGTCAAGTAATGTCTATAAGACACCAACAAACAACAACACACAAAACACTTGCCAAAAATGCAAGGAGCATGGCTCGGTATACAGCTGTTTCAAGAGATGCCAGCAACAACAACAACGGCAACAACAACAACATGCCAACATAAACGGACTACACGCCGGAAAAATTCTGAAATAGTGGCAACACTCTATTGTTACTGACATAAACAGAAAACAAAAAACCAAAATTGTTATTGCAATATATATGCCGATGGCATTTGCACAATAACGACGGCAACAACAACACACAAAGGGCTAGATCAGCTTCACAGCTATTTTACACTTTTGAGACCTAAAATTCACAACTGGTTTTGGCTTCTCGAAAGTGACATTAGGCTGAGATCGCTGGTCAAGTCAGCAAACGGTACTGATGATAGAGATTGGCATCTCTTGAAACAGCTGTATACCGAGCCATGCTCCTTGCATTTTTGGCAAGTGTTTTGTGTGTTGTTGTTTGTTGGTGTCTTATAGACATTACTTGACCTCAAGTTAACTAAAACTTACTTCTACAATATAGAAAGGTCACAAAAACAATCATTTTTAAACATAAACGGACTACACGCCGGAAAAATTCTGAAATAGTGGCAACACTCTATTGTTACTGACATAAACAGAAAACAAAAAACCAAAATTGTTATTGCAATATATATGCCGATGGCATTTGCACAATAACGACGGCAACAACAACACACAAAGGGCTAGATCAGCTTCACAGCTATTTTACACTTTTGAGACCTAAAATTCACAACTGGTTTTGGCTTCTCGAAAGTGACATTAGGCTGAGATCGCTGGTCAAGTCAGCAAACGGTACTGATGATAGAGATTGGCATCTCTTGAAACAGCTGTATACCGAGCCATGCTCCTTGCATTTTTGGCAAGTGTTTTGTGTGTTGTTGTTTGTTGGTGTCTTATAGACATTACTTGACCTCAAGTTAACTAAAACTTACTTCTGTTTTTACTTCTGTTTTTACTATATGTTATACAATTTTATTATTTTGTATTTAAGCTTTAAGAGAAAATATTTTAATTCTCTACGCATTTTTAAGACAAGATTTCATGGAATTGTAAGAAAAAAAAGAATTTGACAACTTTACTTTAATGTTTGTTAATTTTCCCTTATTATTACCATATTCCAAATTTGTAGAAAATATTTTTTATTTTAAAAACTGTTTTTATTGGTTATAAATTAAAATTTTCCTTTATTATTCTTATTGCTATTAAGATGCAAGCTGGTCACACTGTGGTTTTAGCTGGTCGCATCAAGCAGAGGATTAGAAATGGCAGTTGACTGCAAAAAGGAATTAAGCGAAGTCTGAGGAGTGTAGAGTGTGGAGTAGGAGCAAGAAAGAAATAGAGATATAGAGAAAAAGAGAGGGAGCAAGGAAAGAGAAACGTCAGCTAATAAAATGAACTTTATGTGCGAACGTGCGTGGACTTCGCAACAGAAATAGAGACAGAGAGAGAATGAGATAGTAAGAGAAAGAGATGGAAGAAAGCAACGTCACACACACTCACACATACACACAGTACACTTATTGCCCTTTGACCCGCTCACATGTTGTAGTTGTTGCCGTTGTTGCCGTTGTTGTTGTTGCTGTTGTCGTCGTTGTTGTTGTTGTTGGAACACGCTCAGTTTCAGTTTCAGTTACAGTTGCCTAATTATAATTTTGCAATTTCTGCTGCCGCATGCAAAATTCATGAGTGAGCAAGAGATTGCAATGTCAGAAAGGGAGAGAATGAGAGTGAGGAAGAGAGAGAGGGAGATACACTCAGAAAAATTCATGTTTTTCGTACTTAAACAGGAGATATTTATTTACAAAAAATCTGAAAATCTGAGTTCGAAATTTTCAAAACTGAGAACAAAAATCTCTATCCCAATCTCGAGAATAATAAAATTAGATATTTTAAGAATACAAGATCAAGTCTTACTAGATAAATTACATAAAGTTCTTGAATTTATCTAAAAATATCAATTAATTTTTGTATAACAAAGTATATATAATAAAAAAAACTCTGTTTCTGGGGATATGTCAACAGATTTTATGGATCGAATTTGGGATTGAAAAAATCAAGTATTTCATACTTGGTTCGAGAAAATCCGAGTTTACCGCACTTTTGACATCGTTTCGGATTGAATTCGGGCTAAATATTCCGGATTTTTTTTCTGTGTACTTATATTCTGCTGTTGCACAACATTGTATCCCTATCATTTGCCCCCCTTTTCCTCTTTTGCCCGTTTTTCCCCCTTCCGCTTGCCTTTGCTGCTTCCGCTGCTTCTGGCGCTGATGTAAACATAAAACATGACAACTTCCGGCTGTTACGACGGCTTGCAAGCGAGTGTGTGGAGGGCGGGAGGGGGGAGTGGGGGACAGCGTTAAGCGTTTTATGGCCAAAATGTGCGTTTCATTTGAGCTGCCATCAGCCATCTCCCTCCCACCCTTGGCCAACCCGCTGCGCTCATTTTGCGCTGATTCGCAGAACTTCCGCTTTTTGTTGTTGCTACTTTCAGCATTTTCTGCAAATGTTGCAAATCTTTGTGCGAAAAACTTGTCGTAAAAATATTTTCATCAGTTTGGCGAAATAAAAATACACACACAGGAGGGGGTTGGAGGTAGGGGTAGGGGTAAGGGTAGGGGGGTAAAGCAGTTGCCCCCAAAAATTGTAGCAATGAAAATCTGGCAATAAACAAATGGCACAGCGCACAGCGGAAGTTAAAGCAAAAGCGCACAAAATGGCGGCCATCGCACCGGAAGACAAAGACATCAGAGCTGCTACGCTTGCACCCTTCTCTCTCTCTCTGCCTGTCTCTCTTCCACTTCTCTTTCGTGGCGAATTTATGAAGCATAAGCTGCATAAACATTAAGCTTACATAAGCGTCAGGCTCGAAATCCTTGCAGGACACACACAGAGAGAGAGAGAGAGAGAGAGAGAAAGAAAAGCAGCAAACGCTTGCAACATTTTAAGTGTCGATAATTTTTCGTGCCTTTCATAGTGCTGGGCGTGGCACTGCCCACCACAAACCCCTGAGCCCCCAACCCTCTGTGCTCCTGTCCTTTCCCAAAAAACTCATGCATATGCATAAACTATGCAAACGATATAAACTTAGTGCAGACAGCAAAAGGGAGCGGAAAGTGGCAAAGGGGAGAGAAGAAAGGGGAACTATATAGATGACGACAGACAGGAAGCATCAACATAAAAGAGAGAGAAAAAGAGAGGGAGTCAAGTGAAACGATGCGATAAGCAGAGCATTTAAAATTGCAGCGAAAGCCAGCGGGAAATTTACATTTCACATTTTTCGGTGCCAAAGCGAAATTAAGCAAATGTAAATTCTGTTGTCAGCCATAACAATAGATGGGGGAAGTACAAAGGAATACAAAAAGCATAGTTAAGCGTGGAACGAAATGGAATGGAACAGTTTTAATAGAGACAATGCGAGTATTGAAAAAAGTTACAGAAATCGTATCGTTGGTAAATGACCAATCAATTCGATTTATAGTGAAAACAGAATGGAAATGGAACAAGGCAAATTAAAGCAAATGTTAATTTTGTGGTCAGGCAAAACAATAGATGGAGGAAATGCAAAGGAATACAAAAGCATAGTTAAGCGTAAAACGAAATGGATTGGAACAGTTTCATAATAATGCAAAGCGAATATTAAGAAAGGTAACAGGAAAAATATCGCTTGTAAATCATCAATGAATTCGATTTGTAGTGTTCTTAAGTACGTTATGGAAACGGAACAAGTAAAATTAGGTAAATGTATATTGTAAATGTATAAAATAGACTTGGAAGTATAATTAATAATGAAGTATATAAATTGACGGAATATTTCGTTATGTAGTAATTATACCTATGGGAACAAAATGAAATAGAACAAAGCAATATTAAGCAAATGTAAGAAAAATATGTACTTAATTAAATTTCCTTAAATCAAACGATTGATGAGGAATACATAAGGTATACTCTGCAAGCATTTAACACATTATAATATTTTAGTGTGGAACGAAATGGAATGAAACAGTCTACAAGACAATGTAGATTTTATAAATTTACATCGAAAGTCTAACCGAAAAATTCTACGCAAAAGCAAAGCGCAATTTAATGAAACGAAACGGAACGAAAAAACGCTTAAGCCAATAATTAACTGCAGTTCAATGGAGTTCCCATGTGTAAAACTGTACTTAGATGTTTTCATAAATAAATCATTAAAGCAATTGCAGAGGCGGAACGAACTGGAATGGAACACCATGTTAGTAATTTTGGAGTGACTCAACTTGTCAAAAAAATAGATAAAAAGTTTTTACTCGTACATATACTAAGTACATAGGGACATTTCAATAGAAAAGTAATGAAGAGAAATTCATGTACATATCGAGCCCTATTTGCGACAATAACGTATGCGCCATTTTCCGAAATTTTTTTTTATGCCAATATGTTTATAAACACCACCCGCATCTGCTCCTAAAATATTACATTTTTATTTTATATATTTACGAAGATATTGACCTGTGAATAATACACGAAGAAATCAACTTAACGAAACCTAAAAAACTCTCTCCTGTAAAATTGCGTTTTGGCGCATACGTTATTGTCGCAAATAGGGCTCGATATGTTAGGAGCGAAAAAAAAGTGGAATGGAACACTTTTGTTGACACAATTATGTAGTGATGTTTTCCTAATGCATATACCGGCTGATGATAGTGACAATTGAATCAAAAAATAGACAATCGAAACAAACTGGAATGGAACATTCCATTAGTCACTGCGAAATGATTTGAGCTTGTAATTTGTTCAAAACGAGATTGCCAGCAGGTATGAGCTGCAAACTTGTACACGAATCTAACTAATTTATGGTATTACGAGTATTCTTTTTTTGATGGGGTCACATACACCAGTGAGAGAGAGAGAGACGGAGAGAGTGAGAAAGGGACAGATAGAGAGAGAACTAACGTAACAAATTCAGTTATTCTCTTTGGTGACTGGGGGGGAAAGGCGATAAAAATCAGCTAAAATGAAATAACAAAAGCAAAACAAGCAGCGAGTCAATGTAAGAGAGAAGCAATATAAAGTGACAGAGGTGAATGGGCAGGGAAATGAGAGAGGGACAGGGAGAGAGAGAGAGAGAGGGAAACATTGGATGGCAACGGCAGCTTCTACGTGATTTGTTTGCCAAATTGTGGCAAATGTGTGTGGCGCATTCTCAGTGTCTGTCTGTCTGTCTGTGTGTGTGTGCCGCTAATTGAGTTGTTGCTGCCACACACACACACACACACATACAGAGACACTCGACAAGCGCATTCCCCAAGCTGCCTTTCTCTCTCTCTCTGTCCAACACTTCCGCAGTTGTTTTATTGAGTTTGCATGACCCTAATTTAAAGATGATTTAAAATTCCCGCAGCGAAATTAACCGAAATGTCCGATCAGCCACTCGGCCACTCGGACTGCCAAGTGAATGTCTCCGCCATTGTCTCACCCGCATACCCATCTCTCTCTCTGTCTCTCTTTCTCGCATACCTCTCCTCACTCGCCTGGCTTTGCTCCTCGAGCTACACTGAGAGAAAAGGCTGTACTACAAAGAAATCTAAATGACCTCAAATTAAGTATTTGCGATTCTTTAAATCTTAACCAGATTTCAGTATGCATTTTTAGAAATCGGCAGAAAAATTCTTTAGCCAAGTGCATGTAATCTTCAGAAAGAAATGATCATGAAAATGAAGAGGTTTGTAAATCGTAAATAAAAATGTATAGAATATTGAAATAAATCTTGTTTACCTTCTTTAAAGAGCAGTTTAATAGGAACTTGAAAATTTTTGAAATAAAATTAAGAATGTATGCACATATATTTGAAGAAAAAAATTCTGAAGTTTGTCTTTTTCTAAAAAATTTTAAAAGAATAGTTTCTGTAGTCTGCCTTTACTAACTTTCACTCAAACTGAACTCAATTATCACCAAACACATTGATGACTTGTACAATTTGAATGGTTAGTGGTGCTCAAATACTGATTTCAAGAAAATGTTAGCCCTACAAATTTGATTTTCACTTGATTTTGTTTTATGTCTGCGGTATGTACAGATCAAGTATCTTGTTTTTTGTTATTTTAAGATGTTTTTATAACAGAGTTTAAGGAACTTGATTCAATTTAAGTGTTTGTTATTGGTGTCCAAATTTAACAATTGAGTTAACTAAGTTTTGAACTCATTTTTTGGTTTTAAACATATTACATCATAAAATTAGAGTTCTTTTAGGTTTTTGAATCAATTTTATTAGTGATCCAAATTTATATGCGTGGTTTTAAACACTGGAAAATTACATGATTTTTTCGCACGGTGTGCTCAGCTGGTTGCAATGGGGGAATTTATTGTGCGGCACTGTGGCGCGCTAATGCGGCACATTTATCATGCAGCTGGCGATGCGTTGGCAGAAGGGGCAAAATCGGAGCGCTAATGGTCGCCACTTGGACCAAACATAAATTATGTTTAATCAACAACAACATCAGCAGCAGCAGCAGCAACAACAACAACAATAAGTTATAGCTGCAAATCCTTTAATCGAAACTACAATCTAAGCAAACTGTTTGAAGCTACTTTGCTGAGCAAATGCATCCATCAGATACATTATCTACATTAGCTGCAATCAGCTTACTGACAGCTATAAGTCATGGCTTAAAATGCAGCACGACCGATAAATATCCTGTAAGTCAGCCTAAGGCTGTAATTTATCGTTGTGCTACTTTTAATTATATATTTATATTTCAATTTTTTTTAATAATTCTAAAAATTTTAAAAGCAAGACTAAAAGATATTACAGCTGACAGCTTTGTATTATCAGATTAGTACAAAATATTTTGATTTAGCTAAGAATCGTAGAATGTCAGTAGCACTGCCAGATACCCTGTAGCTGCAGAAACCGAACTCCGAACAAAATTAACTTCTTTTTACTTTTCGAACTCGGTTCCGAAAATGTTTCGATAGCAGTAAGTCATCGACCGTATCAGCTGTCATGAAGAGGAAGAAATTGCTCAAATAATAACAAGCTAAGTAAATTTTTCAAAATGCCATCAGCTTTGGATATTGTATGCTTGCTTGCCAAGCTGATTGACCTGTAAATGTGCTTATTCATATTGACACGAAGCAGATGATCCAATTATGGAGAACCAGAGCTGTCATCAATTCAAAAATAAAAGCATTCAAGCTTCAGTTTGTATCTTAAATACGATTAGATTTATTTAAAACTCTTTTTGAAAATTTATTTTAAATATTTCAGGTTGAATATAGCAGATAGAAGCTAAATTAGACTAATACTTTGTTGTCCAATTTAGTTATATAATTGAAGCAACTCTAGCAGCATTCGATTGCAAAGGTTGGTTTCGATAACAAAAATAAAAGTGGAATTCAGAACAGCTCGGTTTAGTCATTGATGCTCGGTTTTGTTTTTCATGCAATATTTTATAGATGCTTATAAAAAAATTCTTTTAAAATATACTTCAACTATTTAAAGTTAAAGTAGTAATGTCAAATGTTTCTAAAAATGTTCAACATTATTATAATTATCAGTTTATAATTTTAGGTATTTATTTTAATGCTTTAAATGGCATTTACATTTAAAGCCGGTGACTCTAAAGCACACGTTTTGAAAACGACAATTAATGTCGATTTTCGGCAAATCGACTCGTTTTGTGGCAAATCGACTCGTTTTCGGAATTGAGAACCAGCCTGATTATTTTGTAAGTAACCAATTTCAACTGTCTACAGGGAATTCTCTAGTCGAGCACCCTTGGCTTTTCACTCAACTTTTTAGTTGATCCCTATAGAATTTATTCCTATGCTTGCTTCACTTTCTGTGGCACTTGAGATCTCTAGCGCGAAAGTCAATTAACAAAAGCAAGCCACGCCCACAGCGCCCACTTGCCTGATTGTCTCAGATTTGGATAGAGTCCGATGTCAACGACAGCGTCCTAGACAAGACAAGAGCGTGACTTTGTTATCGATCGAGACAAGTTCCCAGAAACTGCCTGTCATCACATAATGTCAATCAAGCGCAGAGCGAAACACTTCAGACCAAATGAAGATGGCACAAAAGGAGAGGGGGACAGAGAAGCAGATGGCAGAGAAAAACAGAAAAGGAGTTGGGGCAAGTACATTAAACTAAGCTGGCAGCGAAATGGCAAACTAAGTGATGAAGCAACCGTCCGTACTCCATCTAACATCTTCCATCTAGCATCTTTTCCATCTTTCGCCATCTTCCACTCCGAAGTTGAACTTGAGCTTGACTACGTGCCCCAGCACTTTGTGTACGTGTGTGTGTGTATCAGTGTTGTCCGAATTTTAAGAAATTAAACAGCATATTAAGTAAATAAAAGTAGGCCGATATAGTAAACAATACTTTTAAAAAAAGTCAAAAAATAAAATAACAATTAAAGTAAACTTTACGAATGGTCTAATTGTTTAAATTATACCACTTTGTATTTTACTTTTATTTCAGTTGTTGCTGAAAGATTTTTTTAAATTTAAGATTTATAGAATTAAATTTAGCTATTTTTTAATTATATAAAATTGATTGAAAAACAAACAATTTGATTGAATTTATTTACTTTATTAAAATGTAGCACAATTTACCAATTTTGTTGTTTGAAGTAATGATAAATGTGGCATTTAAAAATCAGCAAAATAAGAAATAGTTGTTTTCAAAAGCAATTCTTTAAAAGTCTTTTGATAATATTAAGCTTACTTGACACTAAGAAAGTGCAGATTGTAGGCTAGTAATTGAAAAACTAATTAGAACAACAATCAATACTAAACTTCTCCATTTTCTTTATCTGAATCAAGTGCTAGAAGTAATCAAATCAATTTTCAAAAATTGACAGCTTTTTTGCTAATAGCATTTCTTAAATTTTTTCAAAAAAACTAAGCTTAGCTCTAAAATAGTTAAAATGTCAACACTGTATGTGTGTGTGTGTGTGCTGACAGGCAATCTTCTCTAGCAGGCGAGCAAATAACAGTACTTGCCCACTTAGCCAACTGTCCGTCCGTCTGTCCGTCGCCCTCTCTTTCTCTCAGTCTGTCTGGGGCCCAAAAGTGTTGGCATTTCAAATGCCGCCGCGAAGTATGCAACACATTTTGCAGCAGCAAGAGCAGCAACAACATTAGCAACATCAACATGAGCAACTGCATTTTATTTGGTGGGCGTGGTCACGCTTTTAGCCAGCATAAATACTGTAACAGCCAGCAGTTAAAATGCCCCGATGTGATTTGTCTGCTGAAAGCTGAATGCCTAAAAGCCTCAACAAACACGACTATCAATTAGATCTTCAAGGCAATGACAGTAAATCGAAAATAAATTGTCGATTCTTTGACATGATTTACTTAATTAAAGTTGTAGAAGTAGCTAAAAAATCACATTGAAGCTTAATTATAATTATAACAAACTAATTATTTTAAACTATTCAAGCTCCTTAAAAAAATGTTTTCATTTATTTATTTTATATGCCTAAAAATCAAGAAATAATTGAAAACAATTGAGAAAATTCAATAAAATTTAAAATTGTAGACAGTGTTAAAAGCAAACAATCTTAAGGTCAAAGCTTACTTTATAATTGATATTCCACTTAAGCACATTATTCGGTATGATAAACTAAGTTTTTTGCTGAAAAAGAATCTGTGAAATTTTTTATATTGAAGCCCAAGCTCCTTTATTGTGGATTAAGTACAGCTTTTTGAATCTATACAAGTATAATAATATAATTGGCTGCTTGTGCACAAACAACTTAAAGCTTGAGTTTTTATTTTAGTCACCTGCTTTGATCTTTATTTATATATGTTAAGTATATGTATATATATAAATAAAGCCAGTAGACAACACATAGAATTCTTGAATAAATTTTCAATTAATGAGCTTTAAGTTACACATTAATAAATGCGTGTTGTGAATATACTTTAGAATTGTTCACAAAGATTTTTGTTTTCAATAAGTGAAAGTTAAGCTCATTAAACTGACAGAAAAGAGAATGAGCTTAGAGGTTTATCTTAAAAACAATGCAGATCTTATTAAGATTTCAATCAGCTTTAGGTTTTAATTCAAACTGACAAAGAAAGTGCTGCATATTTCCTCTTACACGTTATCTCTTCTTCACCAATCTCTTTCTCAAATTGTCTCTCTCTCTGGGAGCTTTCTCCCATACTCTCAACACTCAGTACTCGTATCTGTTAGAACACAATCAGCTTGTCTTCCAGTTGTCCCCTCGGGACGCTTTCATAGCGCAATTTATGGAACGCGTTTGGCCTTTTGGCGTTTTGCCGGCTCTTTTTATTCCAGAATTTTTTGTGTTTGGTTTTTGCGTTTTTAATTTTTTTGTTTTGGGTTTGGGGTTCTGGCAGCGTTATCTATGCCTAGATTCCCTGCCAGGCCAAACAGAAATATGAATTTATACCATTTTTTAGTTGTTGTTCTTTTCTTTTTTTTTGTACATTTTTTCATTTCGTTCTGTGTTTTCACTGGCAAATTCCTGGAACATAACGTAATTTATAGCTGGGAGTTGTGTGCCAAGGATACGGCTGAACAAAGAGAGCAGAAGCAACGGAAGGAGACGAAGAATGCTGGTCAAAGAGAGACAGATAGGGAGACAGAGAGAGAGGGAGAGAGCGGTGGCAAATTCAGGGTGACAGTTAAGAAGGCGATGGTTAGTCGGGCCCAGTAGCTGCCCAAGTTGGGGTAAAATTTGGAAGAGAGCCTTTTCGGTAACTTTGCAGGACGCTTTTAATTACGGCTGATTTATTTATTGCGCATACGCTCCGTATTCCGTATGCAGGTGCTGGACAAGCGAAAAAACAGCAGCAGCAGCAAAACAAAACGACAGCAGCAGGACAAAAGGACAGCACAGTGGATCAACTTACACACTAATGAGAATAGCATGCAATTTTTTGTGCATCTTTTTAGATCAGGATTAAAGGGTAGTAAAGGTAAAATATTAGTATACGTGAAGGAAGGTGATGTTTGGGTTTTTTTAAGTTTTAACTTCAATTTAATTTGATCAATAAAAATAAATCATATTTTTTAATAATTGAATAGCTTAATAATTGATCATAATTGAATTATTAATAATATCATATATTATCCAACATATTTTGGTCCTAAACTTGGTTCAGTCTTAAGTTTCATTAGAAACGAAACCGGCAGGAAAAAATAGCTTTGTAGAAAGTAAAGAAACAGCAGAAAGTTTTGTTTATGTAAAAAAACACGACAATAAACTTCATAATTATTTATTTATATATTAATCTAGAGCTTTTTATTTCATGCCTGTTTTGTTTTAAATTGAAAAAAATATGATATTATAAATAATTTTTTATTTTTACCCGAATTTCGTAAGACTGTATCATTTATTAAAAAGATAGTGATAATACTTAACTTAAGATAATTTGAAGCATTTCAGTTTTTTAAAATTCAATCGGCAATGAAACACAAAAAATACATTTAAAATTGTAAAAATTTAATCTGAACTGAAGAGTTCAGATTAAATTTTAAATTTATATTGAATAATATACCAAACAATACTTTAGCTTGTACAACAAAAGAAAATATAATTAAATTAATGTAGACAATTTGAAGAGTGTTTTCAGCCCACTGTGCGACGTGCGGCTAATTTAGAGTGGAGAGTGAACAGTCACAGGTAGCGCTGACGTCCGACAGCGATTCCCAGCGATAAATTGTCATTAAAAGTGGGAGGCAATGAAACGAGCAACGAGTGGTAAGTGGCAAGTGGCAAGTTGCAAGTGGCAAGTAGAAAGTGGCCAGCAAGTAAGGCGAGAATGCAACCAACAATGGGCCAACTTGTTAGCATGTTGCCGCTCAAAGTGTAATTAAAATTTAATTGCTTATTGCAATGGAGGTACGAGTAATGTACAAAATGCAGGTGACAAATAGAGAGAGACAGATAAAGAGGGAGAGAGAGAGAGGAAGAAAGAGAGGATCAACCACAAGTTCCAGTCACCAGCCTCTCTTTCAGTTGACTCAGCGAGCTCAGCAATGATGATGATGATGCAACATTACATTACAAATCATGGTGATGATGAGAAAACAGCTGTGTGAATTATTGTGACTCAAACGCATTTTGAGTAAGTTGAGCAAACAAAGCAAAAAAAGAAAGAAATCGCGTCCAGTTTTGTGCCTCACATTGTCGCAAGAACAACGACAACACAAAATGCGTCGCTGTCGTTCCACCTCCAGCTGCAGTTCGACCTCCAGTTGCAGTTGCAGTTCAAATTCGAATGCGAGTTCACGGCCATCGAACAGCGATGTGGCCGAGCAATGTGGCCGCTATGTGTTGCACGAACTCCTGACCACGGAGCAACAGTATGTGGAGGATCTGGCCAATGGCATCCATCGTTACACACGCATCTTTCAGCCGGAATCCGAGCTGCCCGAGGGCCTGGTGGGGCAGCAGCATGTTCTGCTGGCCAACGTGGCACAGATTGCCGCCCTGCATCGCCACAAGCTGTTGCCACTGATGTTGCAGCATCGACAGCAGCTGGCGCTGCTCTTCGAGCGCTGGCACGAGCTCATCGAGCGCGGATGCTTCAACTGCTACGTCCTCTTCACCGCCAGCCAACGCGACAGCCTCCGGCTCTATGACTCTCACGAGTTGTACTTCAAGGTGAGTCCAATTCACCCCATAACCAAGCTATCCAATCCATGCAACCACTGAAACACACAACATACAAGCATCGCCTTCAACCAATCGTAAGCCAAATTTAATTCCAATTTCAATTTGATTAAATACGCCATTCGCTTCAATTTATGCCCCAAACCTTAAAGTATGGGGTATTTTGGTTTTGTCTCAAGATGTGAACCCTTTAATTATGCTTTCGAACTTCCTTAACTCGAAACTCCATTATCTAAGGAAAAAGTTCGAATTATGGTGACTCGACTTATGAGATTCTTTATTTTAAGTTTAGTATACGCTATTGTCATTCAATTAAATTCGAGTAAGTGAAAATTAGAATTACTGACGTTCGATTTACGGAAGTTTAACTGTATATATATTCTTGATTTGTATATAATTAGGATTTTGTTTTCTAAATTGATTTTGAAATTTTCTTGTTTTATGTAGTATCTGAGTAATTAATGTAAAAAAAACATTTTTAAAATCCTCTTGCTTAAATAAGCGACAAAGAAAAAATATGTGAGGAAGTAGAATTTAACTTAACATTGTGAAGCGTAAACTT
Source organism: Drosophila recens (assembly GCA_037043495.1). Classification (NCBI taxonomy): domain Eukaryota; kingdom Metazoa; phylum Arthropoda; class Insecta; order Diptera; family Drosophilidae; genus Drosophila; species Drosophila recens. The sequence continues at coordinate 101,808 of JBAMBJ010000952.1, read as the reverse complement.
GTGTCTTTGTTTCAAAAATAAACAAGCAAATGGATATGTACGTAAATTTAGAAAAATACTTGCTGCTTTTATAGAATCCATCTGTCGAAAATTGAATTTTTTAATACAAAGCATTCTTTTTTTCTATAAGAAAATTTTATTATTTTGGCAAATTTAATAAAAAATAGTATTTTATTTTATCTGTATTATATTTTTATACCCGCTACTTAAATGTATGTAACAGGGAAAAGGAAGCATCTCCGACCCTATAAAGAATATATATTCTTGATCAGCATCAACAGCCGAATCAATATAGCTACAGATTTCTTTGCCACGCCCCTTTCCGCCTCCGTAAATCGCGAAAAGCCACCACACCCACAGTTTTTAAGATATTAACATTTATTTAATAATTACCGTTAACTACTATTAATACCTATCTACCTACTAAATCGTAACAAGATCGCACAAATAGAAAGGTGGTAATGGCTGAATAAAGTTTTGAAGCTGTGTAAGTGCCTAAAAGCATGCAATACAAAATATTTTTAATTTATTTAAATAAGTAACGGGTATCCTATAGTCGGGAGCCTTTCCCACTTGTTTTATAATAGTTTTTAATTAAATTTGTCAAAATAACATACATGTTACATCTATTTTACAACTCTATTTTAAATTCTACGGGCTTATGCAAGGGTATTAAAAAGTTGGCCTGCCGAAGTTAATTATCTTTCGGCGTATTTTTTGTGACTTCTTTAATAAATTGAAGGTTGGTGATTGACACGCTGTGAATTGGCTTGTTGCCTTGATAAGGAAAAAAGGGTTACGAAATGTAAAAGCCGCAACTCAACTTGTGCAATCTTACGTCAAAAGGAGACTAAGAGACGTAAGCCACAACTGTGACGTCTCGGCTCAGGCTTTTTTATCTAAGCTCTGTGCGTTGAATGCCATTTTAAGATAAGCAGAAAGAAGAAGGAAGAAAAAAAAGAGAAAAAACCGAAGAAGTGGAAGGAAAATCCCGTGTCAAATAACTGCAATCGTAGAAGAGGTAACAAGGGATAATCAATTTTCGTTTAGGCTTTTTATCTTTGCAAAGGTACTTTTTCACTTTACTGATTATACAGGGTATTTTATAGTACTCTTATTTCATTTAAGCTAGTTAAACTCATCAAAAGAACTTTTGATAATACATCATAAATATAATACAAAATATAATAATAAAAATCACACAATAGACAGTAGTACAGGGTATCTTCTCGTCGAGCTATGTCAACAGTCAAGTAGTTAACAGTTTCTGCCTCTCAATTTCAGTTACTCCTCAGTTGTATTTCGACTCGGTTCCATTTCTATCTGGCATTATAGGGTATAGGTCAAGTCGAGCATGCCCGTTTTTAATCCAATTGCACACTTGTCTTTTAACAGCGCCTGCAAATAACTCTCGGTGATCCGCTTGGCATCCGAAGCTTCCTTCTGAAGCCCGTGCAAAGAATAACCAAATATCCTCTGCTGTTGCACAAATTCCTCGCGACGTTCTTCGATAATCGCCAGCTGATCTCCAAGGGACTCTTCGAGGTGGCTTGTCGACTGGAGACGCGACTTCGCGACCTTTTGGAGCGGGCGAATCAATCCGATCAACTCAACGATATCAGACATTTCAATGCGGTAAGGCTATAAAAACAACATTTCTGGCTATTGCTCTAAAATCAAGAAAATCGCCGGTTGTCCTTTAAAGTGCTTTCAGACGAGGATTTTTTAACCGACACTTTTTGTCAAAAAACTGTCGGTGTCGTGTAAACAGTCAGAATCTAAAAAGCGTCGGCTTTTCACCGGTGTTCACCGATGGAAATAGAACACGTCCTAATTCCATCGGTTTTTTGTGACGGTCAAATGCCTACTTGATTGAGGCACTTTTGTATGAAACTTTTCAGAGTGTGACCAGGTTCTGTGAGAAAAAAAACCGATGGTATTTTTGTATGACAACCGATGCGAATTATGTGAATGGCAAAATTCACCGACGGTGAAAAAGTGTCGGTGAGAGCACGCTCGTCTGAAAGCACTTTTAAGGATTTCTTCTCACATTTTTTTAATTTTGAAAGTTACTATTGAAAGTTAGAAATGTACAAATATTAACTTTTAGTAAAAATCTTTTATTTTTTTTTTTAATTTGGCCATTTCTTTCCAGAAAATCGCTAAAACTTTTACAACTTTTTCTTCTTCTTTTTTTAAAAGTGTATATCATTCCTTTTTTTATATTTGTTCCAGAATTTTTAATATCCCAAGAAGTTGAAAAAAAATTTTTTTTATTCCAAATTTCTAATTAGTTAGAGCGCTTTTCTAACAATATAAAAATTTTTTTTTAAATTTGGACAAATTTTTCCTAAAAATATATTATTTTCGTAAATTCAAGGAGATTTTTTTTTTAGTTTTTAGCACATTCAACGTTAATTAACGAAAAGTACAAAATTTTTTATTAAATATTGAATTTAAAAATTATATTAAAATGTTAAGTTTTAGCGATCTTTCTTGCTTAAAAAGGGAGTCTTTTGTTGCATTTAACAAAATTCGTTTTCTCAAAAAAAAAAGTGTTTCTTTAGAAAAAAATAGTTTTCTGGATTTTCAGTTCATTTAATTATATTAATGTTGTTATTCAGAAATATATAATGTAATAGTTATAGGATTGTGAATACAGCTCATAAAACACTCATTCTCTCTCTATCTCTCTTTTTTGTTCTTCCCTCCTCCCTCTCCTTCTCTATGTCTCTTAGTTTAGCATACTGAACGAGGCGAGCTTCATCATGGTGGGTGAGTTCCCGTTGCACGATGCACGATTGCGTCGCAGCTACAGCTGCAAATTGTTTGCGTTCAACACCTGCCTCATCTACACGGAGCGCAAGGGTCGCAAGCAGCTGGTGCGTGGCAACTTCATGCTGCCCGATGTGTGTTTTGTGGCCAAATCAAAGTCCTTTGTGCTGTGCAACAAGCAGCGCGAATGCGAATTCGTTTGCCAACATCCAGCGATGGTCCAAAAATGGGAGGCAATTGTTCAACAATTGCTCGGCGATAAGTTCGATAATAGGCTGGATGAGTCTGTCGAGCGGAAGCAACAAGAAGAGCAAGGAGAAGGAGAAGGAGAAAGAGAAGGAAAAGGAGAAAAAGGAGGAGAGGTACAGGAAAGTCGCACTACGTGGTATACTTGACTATAACCTGGACTATAACCTGCCACTTTAAAGGATTAATTTGCTCTCTTACTCGCACACTCTCTCTTTTTCTCTCTCTCTCTTTCTCTCTTTCACACACACAGACACACACATATATATTTTGTAACATCGAATAGCAAAAACGTTTTTTTGGTTTCCAGAGGGAAATGCGGGGGGTAAATGCCATAACAGGCAATTAAATTTTTTAATAAAATGTTACGCAAGTTTATGACATAAATCAAAAGCATATGTAAATAATGGAATAGCCTCTCTCACTCTAACTTCAACACTCTCTGTCTCTCTCTCGCTCTGTCGTTGCTTTACATACTCTTTGAAAGCAGCAGTGTAAACAAAGGGCGATAAAAATAAATAACAAGTGAAGCATATGAGCGAATAAATTTACTCAGCAATGATGCACTTGATGTACCCTACATTTATGTGAATATTACAACCGATTAAATCATAGAGTTTTATTTAGATTTAAACTAGGAGTTTAATATAAATCATTTTATTAACGACATTCTTAGCTGATCCGATTTGTTGATTGTACAACTATTATTAAATCTGCGTTCTATATGATAATTGTAACTTAAAGATTCTTACAGATAGACTCTTAAATTATTACCTCTTATTACCGATATTACCGATAGCACAGGTGACAATTTATTACTCAATATCAATTATATTAGGCATGTCTTTTAGAGTTGTTTAAATAGAGATTCCAGAGATATTCTGCGATTCAATCTTAACAAGCAGATCAGACTCTTTAATGTTTTCGATAGTAATTCCGATAGTTTTTATAGCCCAAGTGTCTACAGCAACAATTCTGAGAGTTCTCTTTTAAATTTTAAAATTTTGATATTTTCTACATCTATACACAACTTTCTCAAATGTATTTCGACTTTTCTGAGGATTTATGTAGTTAAAAATTTTTGAAATAATTTGAAATAGTCTTTAATTTGTTCTGATCTACTTTCCTTATATATTTAAAACAGGCACCGTAATGATTATGAGTTTTATTATTTACAATAATAACAGAGTAATGATAGTTTAAAAATTTTTAAGGAGCGAAAAAAATAATATAAAATAATAATAAATAAAAAAAACAAACAATCATTATTTATGATTTTTCTTTTTTCGCTAAAAATATAACTTACGTTTTAAAAAGATTACGTTATGATATTAAATAGTTTATTTACGCTTGGTGGGTCTCCTGGGCTTATTTTTAAATGTATATGCAAAAATATTGGGTGAAAATCTTACACAAAAGCCATGAATTAAAAGTGAGTTTTAATTTAAGCGAAAAAAATATATATCATAATGATTATGTGTAAGTATTTTTCGATTAAATTTAATAATTCTCATTTTTTATTGTATATGTATTGATTTTTTGATGTAAAAAATTTCAATAATCATTATTTACTGTCCCTGATTTATAACTAAAATTATTAACTAATTATTATTATTAATTTAATGATAAATGTTTTTGTTTTAAAATGTTTGTTTATGTTTATTTATAAACAACAAATTAAATTCAATGCCTAATAATTTTTGCTTAAAACATATTAAGATTATATAATTTTTATAGAATTTTTTTATATGTTGTTTTTGAACATGTGATATATAACTGATGAAGGTACTAATTAAAATTGTTATTATTTATTTAATGACATTCACTGAAATTATTAAAATACATGGCACTTTTGAAATATTTTTGAAGCTGCGCTTCGTTTGGAATTCTCATGGAATAACATTATATTATAATTTGATATAATATAATATAATCTAAAACTATAATTTAAATAATATATAACTATAGATAGTTTCTCTGATTGCCATGGATTATTCTCGAGTTCAGAGTTCAACTTGCTACTTTAGTTAATAATAAAAATGAAATTTGCAAAAGTCATGAGCTGGAACTTTAACCACATATGACCACATATGACTACAGATGATAAAGTCTGGTCACATACAAAATAAATATGCGTATGTACATATGTACATATGCATGCATGTGTGGTTAAAAGTTATATTAAGTTCTACTTTTGATATTGCTGTTGATATGAAACTTAATAATTGCGCCCTGAGGCTGTGACAAAAAACACACGGACGAACAAACACTTGAAAGGTGTGTGTGTAGGTGTGTGTGGAGAGTGTGTAGTTGTGCAGGTGTGTGTGAGAAATGTCTGGCAGTCGATGAATTGATTTATGTGCTTGTTTGTCAGTTGACCTGCAACTTGTGCATAAATTTCAAATTTGCCTCTGCCACACACACACATTGCTCATACGCAATGTGGCACAGACTCACTAATACACATGCCCAAAGTTTCCCCAACAAAATGATGATAGTGTTTGAAAGTATTAGGTGCAAGGATGTAGAGAGGGGTGAGCAAGGGGAGAGGGGGCTGGATGGTAAGTGACTGCCTGACATTGCCCTGCAGATTGTTTCGACAAGTTTTCGTGTAGCTGCCACCAAAAAACTTTGCCCGGCATCTTCATAAATATTTTGAGTTCTTGTCTAGCGATACGTTGTTGTTGTTGTTCTTGTTGTTGCAGCTGCACCTGCAGTGCTTCGAACAACAACAACAACAACTTCTTGTAACATAAGAACAAACAACAACAATTTTAAGCGCGCTTAAAAGCCCCTGAAACAAATATATTTCGTTTAGTATTTAGTACTTATACCCCGTTCCCTATTCAATCTCTCTCTCTCTCTCACTCTCTCTCCCTGTCTCTCTCTTTCTCTCTCTGTAAAACCTCTTTTGCCGAAATATAAAATACTTATAGTGCCAAGTTTTTGAACGAAGTTTTCGTTTAAGTCACTTCTGGTAGATCAGAAAGTGGAGCATTTGCCACAGCATCCGAGTTTTCTGTTCTGTCAGCATACAAAAGTATCTCACGGTGCGAGTACAAGTATCTTATAGATTGCATTTTGTAAGACAAAAGTTCAAAGGAAGGGGAGGGGGAGGGGAAGGCACACAGGTCGTGACACGAATATTTAAGCAAACAATGTGACTTTGGAGATTCGGATTAGGAAATGATATTGATAAAGTGAGGGAAAAGCAACTGATGAAATGATAAAAAAAACTGAAGTTATGAATATTTAGTCAATATTAAAGTAAAAGTGGAGGGCACTCAAGGTTAAATATAATAAAAGTATGTATACATAAATAAATTAATACAAATAAAGGAATAATAATCATTTTTTAAGAGGCCTTCAATGGATATTAAAATGTTGAATGATGTCAGTTCATATAAAACTAGCGTAGATATTGATGTAAATATAAATAAATATTAAAAATTGTTTACTGCATTTGCAATACATTTGACAGCATTGCGAATTCATGTGAACACGATTTGAAATGACCATGGAGGACGTGAGTTTGTTGATTATCAAAATGGTCATTCAATTGACAAAATCTGCGCACAAAATAATGTTGGCAGCATGTCGTTTAAATGAAAACAGAAGCTGATGCCAACAACAATGACAACAACAACTACAACAACTACAGCATCTATAGCAACAACAACATTTATAACTAACACAACAACAAACTGCGTGTCATGCACATCAAGAATTTCCATTTCATTGCCTGAAGTGAAGGTTGTTGTTGTTGTTGTTGTTGCTATTCTTGTGTGTAGTGTATTACTCCTTCCCCCATCTCTTGCCGTATTCTTGCATCCTAATCCTTTGCTTGCAACAACAGCAGAATTCAATGCCTAACTGAAAATACCGATGACTTTTCATTTCTAGACAATGCAAGTATTTACAGTTGTACTCGTAGCAAATTTGTGTCCAAGCAAATACTGCATTAACCATGGGGAATGAAGCTGTATCGATGTATCGATATGCTTATAAATTATTGCTTATAAATTATTAGAATATAATAAGAATTTAACTAAACTAAACTGCTAAACTGTAATCATTACACATAACAAAAGCTCATGGTTATCGATGACATATTCTCAATAAGTTTAGCAGTCATATAACTTAAAGATTGCATATAACATAGAAATAATCACCGTAATAACAGCAAGCTATCGATAACTGGTATTGACAATTGTATCGATAAAATATTGTAAGTGCTCAGAGATTCGTCAAAACAGATCTTAACAGAATTTGTACTGCTAAAACTCAGCAATATACAAAAGTTATCGACAAGACTATCGATATTTTATCGAATAAATTCAAAAAGTAATCGTTGCAAGTAAATGAATTAACAAACTGTTCACTGTGGTTGTGTGACAACAGTGCACGTTCCCCGATCGACTAGAATCGATAAGTTATCGGTGCAAGTGTTTCTCGAAGTGGGGGCTAGAAGTTATAATCTAAATTGAACTCGAGCTATTTAGGGCGCTTGGCTTTTCCAACTCGTTAATCAGGCATAATAGGAATAGGCAGCTTAAGGGGTAAATAGCAGGTAACATGCAACACTCTCTTTACCACATACCCTCCTCCTCTCTACGCAATGCAGCATATACATACATACATGCATATGTGGGTATGTACACACAACACATGCAAAACGTTGCACGCGTCGTCTGAAAGCAAGAAATTTACACGGAAGCTCTATATATTTAGATAGATCTACACAGAAAAAAAAATAAAAGTTAAATTTTCTTGATTTTAGTATGAATTTATGTATGTATGCAGAATATTATTGTTAAATTGTATTAAGTGATTGTGCCGATGCACAAAATATTAACGGAGGAGGAATTAAAAAAGCGTACTTAAATTCAATATTCCATATTTGGTTTAAGAAAATCTGAAAATCCGAACTTCTGACCTGAGGGACCTTAACGATTAAAATTTTTAAAATATAAATTATTAAATAAAAGTTGTTTGTTGACTTTTATCAACAAAATTTAAAGAGAACTCATATTTTTTGATCTAAATAAAAAACTTATTAAAAAATAATAAAATTTGAATTTTTATTTAAAAATTACAATTTCTAAGGTATGAACTTTCATACTATGATTTTTAACTAAAAGTTTATTCAGTTTCTCATAACTTTTTTTTTGCGATCCCTGCTTCAGACCCTCTTCCCTGTATTGATTTTATTTCGGATTCGCCAACTTTTTTTTCTGTGTAGAGATGTATATGTACATATATCTGAATATATAGAGTTGGCTGCTGTCCATAAGCTGACTGCAACTTGCCCCCGATGTCGGGTTTGGGTTTTTCAGTGTTGCAAGTGAACACGGTAGATTTGCCACTTGCACAAACCAGCAACAAAACGCATAAATGTGCACACACATGTCTCTCTCACTATATATATCTCTCTCTCTCTCTCTCCCTCTCACTCACTCACACACACTCTTTCTCTTTCTCTCTTTCTGTTTTGCTCTCTGGCTGTGTGTCTCTTGAAGCACTTTTGGCCTTGTTTGCACCCGTGGGGCCAACTTCAATTCAAAGCGAACAAACTAATTTCCTATGCAAATTGAATGGCAGTCAAGTGTGCGAAGTTCGAGATACATTTGTGCAGCGCCAAATGCTTTTAAAAACAACTCCCACCCCCCCCAGTCAGCCCATCTCCCCCGTCCCTCCTCACCCTCAAGTGGCAACCACTGCCCCTACCGCAATCTACACTCTACTCGTTTTCCGCACCGAACTCACAGACAACAAGAAAAAGTAAAAGAAAAGTTTTCTCTCGGCACGCCGAATATTTTATATGCTTACAGACAAATTCTTCCAAAAACATCTGAAACAACATCAGAACTTTTTTGTTGTCTTTGAAATTGTCATAAATTATTTGTTTTCGGCGCCTCGACTCGAAACAGATTGTCAGATTCATTCCCTAAACAATCCCATTGACGATGAAGAGGGCGATATTATGATGCCAATTTACCATAAAGGCTTGAGTTTTGTGAGCAAATTATAAGAGAAGATTTAGAAAAAAGAAGTTCTATTCTACAATTAATTTTCCGATGAAAGAAAGGTTTTATCTAATTTAATGATATACTTATCACAATATTACAAAATTTAATGTGCATCTAAAGGAAAATGGCAAAAACAAATCTTTGTATTTTGGTTAATCTCATAATCACAAGAAACAACAAAGTTTTTCAAACTAAAGATATATCATTAAATAGCAATAATTTGTAATTAACAATATTTCAGTATTTTTCTTAACTCTCTTCGATGAGATTTACTAGGAACTTTCTTAGATTGGAACATTTTAAATGCTAAGGCATTACACAATGCGAAACGAAAAAATAAGAATACCCTCAATTAGAGAAGAGTATGACAAAAACTGTGTCAGTTAAATGCTAAGCCAGGCAGCTTCAGTTGCTTCAGCTGCTGGCCAGGATTTTGTGCTTCCGTTCTCCCCGAAAAAACTGGCAGCAGGCACTGCCGGCAATTCTCCAGTGGGAGTTGTCACGCCTCTTCCCCGCCCCTTTCTTCAGCCATGTTGTTGCCTTGGTTATATAATTTACTTTTCATTTTAATTACTAAGTGGTTTGTGCAAATTAATTGCCACCCGCACTTGAATCCACATCCTCATCCACATCCTCATCCACATCCACATCCGCAGCATGCAACGTGCAACGTGCAGCATGTAGCATGCAGAAAGTAGCACAGCCCGCATGCCGAAAAAGCACCTCGCGTTTTTGTGTTATTGTTATACTATGTGTGTAGTCGGATGTGTAGGAAATGTGGAGTGTCGGGTGTCGGGTGTCTGGATGTGGGATTGGATTCGGATTCGGATTCGGGGCTGATGCAAATATTTGACTGCAAATTACAAGCACACGTGTGACTGGCCATAGAATTCTCTCTCGTATTTGCATAGACAAAATCAAACAACGCATCGATAACATTGCACATGGCTATAGACAGTAGATATACGTATATGCACATATGTATATTTACTAGGCTCCCTTGTATAACACGGGGTGTTATAGGAATATGAGCTATTGTTATGCATATGGATTTGTTTCTCTTATCGGGCAACCATAACAAGTCAAAGCTTAGCCCACGGACAGTTTAGAATGCGAATTGCAAATGGTAAAATACGCATCGAACTCAGAATTTTATAAATTTCCAACCAAGTTGAAAATTTTCATACTTTTAACTATGATGAGTCTAAATTATTTATTTTAAGAATAGAATTGATTAGTTTTTTTTTTAACAGAATGAATTGATAACAAGTAAGAAAGTTGTATTAGGGAATGTCCGACTACAAGATACACTAAATCTTCCCTACAAATCCTCCCGCAAACTCTTCTTTTACCTTGTAAAAATGTTTCCTTAATATTTTTCAAGTTTTTTGTCAAATCGTTAAGAAATTTGTGGTATACATCTAAATTTCTTTATATATCTAGCTAAAATTGCTTTTGAAATTTACATGATTTTGGAGTCTACATAGCAAATTTGGTGCATCTTGCTCTTACTATCTCAGAGTACACATGGTTTAACCCTCGGCTGGGGTATATAATTGAGCTGGATCGAGATATGTCACCGTTGCCAGACTGCTCAATTATATACAAAACTACCTACTAAAAACATAAGATAAAAACTATCCTTCAGTCATTTATGCTTTTTAAATTCAATATCGATTATAGCTTTCATAAAACTTAAAGTAAAAACACCTGTAAAATGCGTAACATAATAACAATGAGAGAAATAAATACTTTTAAACACCACAGCCCAAATACCCTTTAATTACTCAAATTAATAAAAAGAGTGTGGTTGTGGAAGGCAGAGGGATAAACTTAATATTTTGGAGAGACTTGGTAAATTTTTAAGGTCAAAATTTATTGCAGCTTTAGTTAAGCCTAAACGTTAAATATGTACCATGTAAAAGTGAAAACACGTGAAAAAAATAATATGACAGGTAAAATGAAATATCTAAAGCCTCAGATACATTTCACATTCATAATCAATAAAAGCAGCAGTTGAACATAAAAATAAAATGGAAAATATGTAAATTGGGTAAAAATAATAGAAAGAGATTTTATATGCTAAAATTAACTATAATACAAATTTTTATTTTTTTGGTCCGACATTTGAACTCACTGCAGGGTTGGGATGGCACGATAATTCATATGATACACAATAATCGATTATTTTTCTTCCATTGGCGATTTAATAGTATCGTAAAATGTGTTGCGATAAATTAAAACACTAATCGATTATTCGATCAAATAATCGAGTCGTTGCCAAAATGTTTTCAGGGAAACACACATGAAGATTTTATTCCAAAAATATAGTAGCAAAAATATATTTGCAAATTTTTTATTGCAGTCACTCTTAGAATTGTTTAACAAAATTTTCTGCATCAAAATATTTTTTGTGAAAAATCGAGGAAAAAGTAGACTTTTACATAAATTTGAAATTTTCGAAGGGTACTTAATGGATTAAAGAAAGTTTTGTGTCATTCAAACGGAATTTATTGATGAAAATATGTTAACAATAACGGCTCAAAAAAGCCAAAAATGTCTAAATTTGACCTGCATACTTTAAGCTGTGAGCCACAGTATTTATATTTTTTGAGCATTTTATTATTGCTCTTAATTTTGTTTGCTATACAATGGCATTGCATTACACAATATTTTAAAAAACTATAACAAAAATTAATCATTTGATTAATCGATTATTTTTATTTTTCGTTGATTACTTGCAATTAATAATCGCTTAGCTTAAATTAATCATATGATTCTATAATCGATTAATACATTTTTTTGCCATCAGGGCTGGTTACCAGGGTAACCAGCTGGTCGAACAGTAGTGAATTTTAATTTCCTTTTGCTGCGGCTGCTGGAGAAGACACATATTAAAGCGGCCAGGGCTCAGAGACATATATCATGGGTCCTTTAGGCAGCTGGCAGGCAGAAAACGGAATGAAAGGAGAAGCAGGAAATGGCGAAGAAGAGGAGGAGAAAAGAGAAGAATGGAAAGGAGGAGGAGCACTTAAAAATTCCCGACAGATAAGCCCTGGCTGACAAGTAGCGTGATGCGTGGCCAGCGTAAAAATGAAACTCATTCGTCATAAGAGTGCGCAACGTTTTGGGGCAGGCAGACAAGCGTCAGAGATGCCTTACGGACATGAGGACACGCAGAGGAGATGGAACATGAGATGAAACAGGAGACGAAGAAGGAGACTGGCGACTGGCGACTGAAGAGAACTGGACGCACGTGCGTGTTGGACTCGTCGGACTCTTAACAAGGCGCATACAAGAAGCCAACTATTGTTGTACTCCGTTGTAGATGTTGTTGCAACTATGCCAGCCAGCATTTATGATGCTTTGATACATTGAAGTGGCAGACAGACGGGCAAATAACAAGCACAGCTCAAAGTGGACATTTGTACACCCCATAACATTTATTCAAATAAGGTAGCAAAGACTTTAAAATACAGCAAAGCCAGAGCAATAAACAAGATCATCTAAAAGTCTATTCTTACTTACGAAATGTGAAACTTCACGCTTTTCCTTACACCATGATCATTTTTTGTTACCCCCAAAAAACGCCTATTTGAAAGCTAAAGCTTTAAGATTTGCCTAACTTTATTTTTGTTAATACATATGTTCAGAATTTCAGAAGAATCGCTCACATTTCAACATTTAAATTAGTGTGTTTTATGATTAAATCAACCTTTCAGTGCAGTGTATGCTTCATATTCTACATAGTTAAACACATTGAGAAAATTTGTTCTAAGTTCCTAAATTCATCAAATTGAAACTTGTTTAATTTATTTAACAATATGTTAGCCAAATATTCTGATTATTTCAGCAGAATCCATTAAATCTAAACTATATTTTCCTCTTCTAATCTGGCAATTTTTCGCTGTGTTGATCGCAAGCTTATCGCAAAATGCTGAAATTTTCAGTTTTTTCCACACTAAAGCAAATTTACAAAACTCCATAAAAGCGTCGATTTAAATGGTAATGCTTTGAAACTTGTTTAAGTCAATAACAAAGATGTTAGTTTTATATTCTAAAAATTTCAGCACACTCTGTTGATGTGGTTCTGCGTCTATGTGACATACAGGGTAACTGTCAGTCGATCACTTGGCAGACTGCGTCAAGTTGTGCGTCTGTTGTTGCCATGACAAACAAGCGTCATCAGTTGACAGTCATAAAATCAAACACACACACACATACAGACACACACATGGGTGTGTGTAGTCTGAAGCGCATCCAGAGTTGCCAGCTGGCGATGGAGTCGCGTCCACATATATGAGAGAAGATAGTAGCTGCTGTATTCCAGGGCTGTCGCTTATGCAGCTCAAATATTTTTGCAACAATTTCGCTCGTTTGCTGGGTAAATTTACTTTTAGTTATGCGGCCATTTGCAACAAGAAACAAGAAACTTTGCAACAAAATTGCCGCCGGGCGAATTTGGAACTGAAGCTGGACAGGAACAGTGGAGTTGCAGATGGATGAGATGGAGAGAGAGAGGAGGAGTGAGGAGTGAGAGAGAGAGAGAGAGAGAGAGAGAGAGAGAGAAAGAGAGAGCTGGTCTGGCGGTCTGTGTGGCAAGCGCATCTAATTGATTGACAGGACAAGGGGAGCTGCCACTCAGGGTATAATTAAAAGCACATTTATTTCAATTTTCCACGCTAAAGTGGCCATCGAGCCACTCAGCTGCCCCCCTCTTTCTCTCTCCCAGTTCCCCACCTCCCGCCCCTCTCAGCTCGAATCGCAGCCCAGATTCAGGACATCGTCGCCAGGACAACAAATGAAATACGCCTGACAATCTCAGGCTGCCTGGCGAGGCATAAAGTAATTGATGAACAACAAAGAGCAAACCAGCCGAGAGTTCTGCACCACACCACACTCCAACATACCGAATACCCTTGAAAAGAAAATGTTGTCAAGGGTAGCTTCACTAGACAGTCTACTTATTAAAATGCAATTTATGACAACAAGTTAAAGTGTGAATTTAATAATTTTTAATTAATAATTATACAAGATAATCCAATCATAGATATCTATCTTTTTCAAATTTTATTAAAATAGCTAGACGGAGAGTCAAGTTTGTATAGATCTGAAAATCAGACATAAAATTATCATATCTTATAAAGCTAATTTCGAGAAGTATTAAGAGAAGAAGTAGTTATACCAAATTTCATAAACATAGCTTAACTGAGAGACTAGTTCCGATAGACTTATACAATTATACAATTATATTTGTTTATCTCTTTATCCTTTCAGTACAAAACTTAAGTTTGTGTATAATTTACTAACATTTTATTCATAATGTAAACTTCAATAAATAAGCAACAAACTAACTGATACGCCTTGCATACCCTCTTAAGGGGTATTGAAAACCAACAGACAATAACAAAGTGCTGTCAAGCACTTGGCAACAAATTCATTTCGAGCCTGACCTAATATTAAGTATACGCCTAGTTCTCGTTTTCTCAGCTTTCGATTTTTTGCGGGCACTCAAAAAGTGTTGCCTACATTTTGGCGCGTACATTCAGCCGAAATGAAAATCAAAATCAGAAATGCGCACATATTTTGATTTCAATTATAAATACATATATATACTTTGGCTAAGGGCTGTCTAAATCCAGTTCCCACCCTGCATTCCCCTCCTCGATCTAACAGTAATTGGAGAATTGATTTAAAGAGCCTGCAAACAATTGCGCATTAATCACTTGACGGGACAGAAAAAAAGCTGACAAAAGCAGCTACTCGAATTAGTTTCGCAAACAAACAGCCCCCCGACAGCCAATCGGGGGTAGTTTTCCAATATCTATCCTTAAAAATGAAGAAGAGAGTAGAAGTTTGCAATAGATTTTCTTAATGTAAGTAGTTGCCCATTCATAACATTAGTGAGCACTTAAGCGGGTGGTTTGAATAAATCGGCGGAAAAGGGCATGTTAAATTTAAAAAAAAAAAAAGTAATAATAATATTATTATTATTTGGCGAAATAAGCTCTATGGTTACAAAATCCAAAGTTAACAGCTTAAACTTTATTATTAATTTTACTGAACTCAAAATAGGTCAATTAGGTAAAATATTTATTTCTCTCTAGCCAATAAAAAAAATAAAAATGTTCAAAATAAAAAAAATGTTCAGCGAAAAGATTTTTTTTTTTAAGTCAAATTTTAATAAACTTTTGTCAGAGGTGAACTTGCATATTTGATTATTTACAAATATTTGTTTTAATAATAATAATTTTTAATTTAATATAATAATTTTTAAAATATTCGATTTTGGAAAAATTATAATATATTTTACAGATTTATAACTTATATTTTATATTTTTTTGTAAAAACTAGAAAAACCAAGTTAATCTTTTTGCTCAGCTCTCTATTTACATATTTGCAATTTAATTAAAAACTTTTTATGTTACCTTTTTTTAAGCATTTCACATACTGTGATTCTCAAGTTGTTAAAAGACAAAGACGATTAGACAAAAGAAGAGAGAGGGAAATAGAGCAAGAGATGGATCGATGGAGCATAATCGATTATAAAATATTATTTTTGATGATTTTCTTAGCTTAACATTATCGGACGCTTCACAGACTTTGTCACTTTGCAGATTATAGCACTATTGTTCATTATTATTATTAATTTTATGGAATTGCAAACACTTAAGTATGTATCTTGCTTAGGTAAACATCTTTGTGTTAAATCAATCTACCAGAAAATGCAACTAAGCTACAGTCAATGGCTACATAAATATACAGAGGGAAACCATTCCTACAGTACCGACTCGCATCCCGAGTTTTCGCTACTGATTTTGTTGCCTTTGGCATTTACCATTTGCTCATAAATAGGTTCAATTATGGCTAGCAAATTGTTGAACAACATTTTCATAATTATCAGACTGAGCAGGCCACAAAGTCCAGGCTGAGAATGACGACGATGACGATGACGACGACGACGGCGACGACGAAGTTCCAATCTCCCTTTCCATCCTGGCAACCCTAATTGAAAGATGTAAAACGTTAGCTCGTTGTTAGGGGACGCTCCATGGCGAAGGGGGAGGGCAAAAGCGAGAGGGGAAAAGCACAGGGTCAAAGCTGATAATGAGCACAAAACTCTGGAAGTGGAACTATCTTGCAAGTCATGTCCTGTGTGACGCTGTCGACGCATTCTTTTATTAATAGCAACTCAGAAGGGGCAATTTTTGTCAGTATACAACTACTCACTACCCTGTACTCGTATCAAAGAATGCAGCAGCTGAAAAACTAATGATTTACAACTGCACTTTTGTATAAAAATATTTTACTTTAATCTCTTAATAAAAGCTAGTCAACATTTTTGCATTATTATTGCTCAACTTACAAAACTTCAGACTAGCAACTACTCCAATTTCTTTCCTTTGTCAAGTCAAAATTAGACTGAAACTACAATAGAAATGATAATGAACGATTAATATTTATTAACAATCGAATTGTTGATTATATTCTTATTTAAAACATACAATAATATAAAATTGACACAACTGGATAATACAATTTGAAATTGTTTTAGTTTATTCCTCAGGTCCCTATCACTTTAATTTCTGGTCCATATCACTTAATAACTAACGTGTTTTGAGTAACAACAAAAAGTTCCTAAAAACATATTTTGTGTATATTAATTAACTCAAATATTTTATGTCAATTAAAATCAGTATAATTTAATAATAAGAACTAATTTTAAGTGTGTGAATTTAAAATGATTATTTAAAAGTTTTAAAGTTTGTGAGTATTTAAAAGAAATTTTAATTTAAAAGCAAGTTATGCAAGTCCCGAGTTTAATTTTGTAAGGGGTACAGGGTATTCAAATTGGTTCGCAACAGCTGTAGTAGAGAGAGAGAGAGGGACAGAGATAGAGAGGGAGAGAGATAGAGAGAGAGGGAATGAGTAGGGGAGATTTTAGTGGCAAAGCAAGTGCTTTGTGTCGCCATTGTGTAAGCAATGATGCTGGTCACCAGGCAACCACCACCACTATCACCAATAGCACCACTCGCACCAGTCGCACCACTCGCACCACTCGCACCACCAACACCACTTTGCAGCTTGCTTTCAGTTCAAATTTCTTTTATTATTACATTAGTTCGTTGTTGTCTTTGTTGTCGTTGTTGTCGTTGTCGCTGTTGCATGGCAGTTAATAGAAAAATCTGCAGCAAGCAAAGTCTTTGAAAGTTTTGCAACCAGCTTGTCTCTCTCTCTCCCTCTCTCTTTCGCTCGCTCTCTCTATCTCGCCAAGTGCATCTTTGTCACGCTAGTTCTCCTTCTCTGTCTCCTTCTAGTTGTTGCTCTTTTCTCTGTCTTTGTTTTGCCTTTCGTGCCTTTCGCAGCGGCTATATTTCATAATTTCGCTTGTCGCTCTACAGTATTCACATTCAATGCCCCCTTACCCCTTCTTCCTCCCCCTTGTCCCTTCTTCTGCCATCTATACCCGTGCTTGGCTTTTGTGCCTCTTCCTTCCGCTTTCTTGCCTGACAACCCATTCTGGCTTGGCACACAATTTTGAGTTAAGTTGATTTTTCTCTTGTCTTTTCTTCATTTTTTTTCTTCTCTATTTTTATGTTTTTTTCTTTGCATTTTAGATCTTTTCTTTTCTACACTAGTTTCTTTTTTAGTTTTCTTTTGTTGCTTTCTTTGTGTCTGGCGCAGCGTGAAATTGAATTAGGTCAATGCGTCAAGTAAAAGTGCCAAATATAAAATGACAACAACAACGCAACAACAACAACCACTGCTGCAACAATTCAATACAAAAGCACAATAAATGAAGTATGCCCTTATATTCTCCATTCCTCACTTTTCTCCGCACTCTTTCTTCTCCTCACTGTCACCACTCTCTTTAACTCATTAAACCTTGTCTTTTTTTAAGTTTCCCATCCGCCTGCGATTTTTTACAACTACAGTTGAGCACCCTTATAGTAACAAACTTTCCTACGCTCAATTGTTCCCCTTAAACATGTTTTAAATTATTTATTTATTTATTATTTATTTATTGATTAAACGTCAACCTAAGGCAGTTGACAAAAATGTAGTTTAAACTTTTTTTTAAAATAAGTCAATATTTTTTTAAAAAAGACAATTAAAAACTACTTTATAATTTAGCATTGAAAGGTTTACAGAAAGATTAATTCTATAAATTAAATTATATATTTATTAACACCAAAGATGCAAATTGGTTTAGAATTCCTCAAACTTTCAAACTTTTAATACTTATATATTTTAAAGCATCTATGTACTTATATTTATTTATTATATAAAAATTGTATAGACTTCAAAATCTCTGATTCGCACTTTCTAAAAAAATAATAAATTCAATTTTTAAGCACGTATCCGGAACGGATTGGCTAATGTAAAGCTGGCTTAAATGGTTTAGCGACTAAGCTCATAAACTATGTCAGACGGAATGTAAAAATTTGAAATGAAAAAAGATGAAATGGAATTAAAAATATTTAAGCCTGAAAGCCTGCCTAGCATTTGATAAAAAGCAAGAAAAAAAACTAAAGAATGTTTTGCAGCGCGTTAAAAAGTTATGTATGCCTGAAAGTAGTTCGTTAGCCACTTTGGTGAATAATTACTAAAAGTACTCCCAGAACAACAACTACAAAAATTATAAATAATAAAAAAAATAGTAATAATAGCAGCTGCAATTACATTTACGCTATACGCACAAATGGCCAACTAAATCATAATTATGACAGCAACTGTTGCAGGCAGCCAACAACAACATTATCAACAAGAACAACAACAGCAGCTGCCCATTAACAATCTGAATAATTTGCAAATAATTTATTAGCTGTCGTGGATCGAAAGCTCTTGAAAGTTTGCCAACAGCAAGAAAAAAGCAACAAACAAATTTCGCAATTAGCAAAAAAAAAATTATATATATACATATATATGAAAAAAAATGCAAGCACAGAAAAATGGGAGAAAAATTTAGCAGAGTACCGATTTTTAAATACCCTTCAATATTTTTAAGTTCCCTTAATATATGAATTCGAATTCATTTTATTTTAAACTATGAGAACTCTTTGATAATTCAGAAAAGTAAATGAAACGGAGATCAAAATGGATTTAAACTTATTAAATTCAAAAACTTTAATTAAATCTGTATCTTAATCTACACTGGCGAACATAATTATTGGCACAGCAAGCATTTTGAGATTTGGGGACTTATTTTTTCCCTTATCGTTAACATATTGGAATCAATGGAATGGTCATTTAAGTTCCGTTTGAAACTTTCAAAACTTTTTTCCTAGATTTAAAAAAAAAAAAAATTGTTTAAGAAATAAAATTCTTGAAACAATTCTAAGAGTAACTGCAAAAAAAAATTTTCAAAAATATTTTTGTTAGTATTTTTCATAATTTTTTTAAAAACCTGAAAACGACCATTTTAACCCCTTTTTCCTACTTTTCACACAAAAAGGGGCATTTTAGCAATTTTCAAAAAGTTTAAAAAAAAAAAAAAAAGCTAGCAAACATATTTTTGAAAATTTTTTTTTATATTTTATATCCGCATATAAATGTATAATCAGGGTTTAAAACCGAAACGAATATCGGTATTAGTTACGGTTTCGGGTATGTTCGCATTTAGGTTTTTAATTATGAGTTTATGACTTTCAAACAATAAAAAATTTTTAAGAAACTAAGATCTTTTTTTTGAGATCAAATTAGATATACAAATTAGAAATAAAAATCAAATTTAGTTTTGAAAACCAGGATTACACTCTAATAACATAATTAAATTTTATGCTTGACCGAGCCGAAATTAACCATTATGCCCGTATCGCTTTCTTATCGGTTATTTTGGTTGAAATAATTTCCGTTTTTCGGTATTGTTAGTATATAACAAAATTTTTTGGGTTACGGTTTTAGTTACGGTAAGCAATTTCAATCGGTTAATACTATTTTAATCTGTGTTTACACTTATATTTATATCTATATCTATCATGTATCTTCATTACCTTATCGATTCATGCAACCCTGTCGCTCTGTAAGGGCATTTTAAATCCCAGTGCGGTCATTAATTGAATTTTACGCCCTAATAAGTCCGAACGGAACCCAATGAATGGCCATGCCCATTAAACAGCAACTAAGTAAACTGATTACATATCTCTATAAGTATTTACAAGCCAAATTGTAATATAATTTATGTGACAAAAACTGTGCATCGACTATCGAATACCCTGTAGGCAATTATAGGCATGTAGGCATGAAAGCTAATCATAAGAAAGCTACTGTAAGACAAAAGTTACAAAAAAATCTTCTCAAAATTTGTTTCAGCAAACAAATTAATTTTTAACAGTGTAAAATTACTATATATCAGCATCAAGAAACAACTCAACTATTAAAACTAGATTTAAAGATTAGATTTAGGTAAACTTATCACAATACACTGCAATAAAAAGAATAGCTAATAAATATATTTAGCTTATGGTTTATCAAAATTAAAAAGTCTAGCTCTAAATTTTCTTGAGATTTTAAGTACTAAAATGAATTGATAAATTCAGGTTATTTATGTTGTTGTTGCATTTTCTATTAGTCTAAGCTACCCGCTGTGCTAATTAACTCTACTGCAGGGTATTAAATGCTCTTATACAAATCGGCATTTCACTTACAGCTTGAGGCAAATTTTGTGGTCAAGTGACGAGTGTGCTTTAGAAATTTTGAGATTTTCATTAGGCAATTTAGGATTATGGAATTTGAAAAGGCCAATCGTGACGATGTTGTTTTCGTTGTTGTTGTTGTTGTTAATTTTAATGACGATAATTAAATGTTTAGTCTACAGTTGACATGAAAATTACAAAATAACAAATAATTTAAAGAGGGAATTTTTGCGGTTTTTCGCAGCGTTTAAATCGATATGAGGTGGAATTACAAAACGGGAGAAAAAGAATGAGCAGGAAAGGGACTGACACTCTGTTAGCCACTTAATCAACATTAAACCCTTTGTAACTCCCCCCTGCATCTGTCTTTAAACATTATTCCCCCCACCGTTTCGCACTTGTTCCTTCATTTAGCTACGTCAAAAGCTGAAAATTGTTTTCATTACGCGGGCGGATGGCGAAAAGGAGCAGCGTTGAGTGCCTGATGCGACACTCGCTAATACCACGCCCATTCGACCATACGCCCATCATCAACTCCTTCTCGACCCAACTATGGGAGAAAAGCCCGAAATTCTGGCATAGTCGCTTATAACTTAAAAAAAAAGAATATCTTTTAAAAAAAAAAAACCTCATTACGGGGTAAAACATTTCCATGCCCCAAAATTTATGATATCCAATTTTGAAACGAGTAATTTTAAATATAACGTAAATTAAAAAAAAAAAATTTGGCATTGGCATGGAAATTTAAAGTGTTAACAGTTGGCTAACTTTCATCGAGCTCCAAGCATTAAGGTTAGTTTCTAAACATTTTAAAATGATTTTTGTTCTATTTCAAACCGAATCGAATATCAGTTGCAGTTACGGCTTCGGTTTCCAAAAATGTTTGTATATATTTGTTTTCTGCATGTTTCGGTTTTGAAATACCAGCACTAAAAATCAAATTTACTTCTGACAACCAGGACTACACGTTAATAACATTATTAAATTTAAATTTATTTTTAAAAAAATAACCGTTTTGGATGGATCGGCTTCTAAACGGTAATTTCAGTTGGTCTAAATTCGTTTTTTCGGTATCGGTATAATATAAAAGTTCTAAAGTATAAAAATTTTCAAGATACTGAACACAAATTCGACTTTTTTCCCATAGTGAATTCCCTGCATTCCCTTCGACTCTCCCCTTCCTCTTCCTCCTGTTCCTTCCTTCCTTCCTTTCCTTGTCCTCACAGCCTCTCTGGCAAATTTGCATTAACGAACTGAAGGATCGAGTTCTGTTCACAAAGCGAATGCTAAAGCGGATGCGGATGCGGATACGGATGTCAGATGCCCAGGTAAATTGCAAGAGTGAGACAGAGAGAGAGAGGCAGTTTGTGGGCGTATGGGCGTGGTCGTTCTGCGGCTGCAGGTATCGCAACGCGGCCATAAACAAAAACTCATTAACCCAATTTCAATATTAAACGCAATGAAAGTGCAGCGACGCCAAAGGCAAACACAGATACAGATACAGCAGCTTCAGATACAGATACAGTTGGGAGAAGGAACTAGTGCGATAATGGATGAGGGAGAGAGAGAGAGAGAGAATGGGAGAAGGGGCAGCTTGTCCACTCCAATTCCAGCTGCTGGAACTCTGACAATAATCACTCAAAGTGCAAGTCATTAATTTTCATTATATTTCCCTCGCATTATTTGTCAAAAATTCTCTCTTCCCCTTTTCCCTGCTCTCTTTCTCCATTTCTCTGCATTTTCTCTTTATACTCCTTCTTTTTTTTGTCGAAAACATCTGTGGCCGAACACGAGAAAGCAACCGAAATTCAATGCTAATTTAGGCCAAAAAAAAGAATAGAAAGAACTAATGATGTCAGATATTATACACACACACATTTACATGATCTCCCATATACACATGCACACTTACACGCACACATCAATATACAAAATAAACAAATGCAAAGACTTCAGATTAAAGAGCGGGATTTTCTTAAATGTGTTTAATAATTTCCTTGATACATTTAACAATACACGATTTACTCATCTACAACTCTTTTTAAAAACATTTAAATGCCATAAAATAAATTTCGAAATGAATCAATAGATTTTAAATTTATCTCAACATAAAAATGCAGTAAAATCTGAATTTTTGCTTTTTTTTACATAAATAACCTAAGTATAAAAAAACGTGTTATTTCAAGTCGCCGAACAAGTATTTATTTGTATTTTTTTTATTGGCATAAATACCCTATTTAAATTATTTTATCCTACTTGGCTGAAAGTGTTTATTTAAATATATTTTCAATGTCTTTTTGGCTTATATTTTTACCTTTTATATCCATAAAACAAATACAAAAACGTTTTTTCCTCCTAATTCTCATGGGGAATAATATGTGAAAAAGTTAAAAAAAAAAATTGCTTGAGCAATGATAGCAGAAAACAGAACACAGTATTAAAAGTGACATTTTTATCTGTTTGTCTTATGTGTAATAAAATAAATGTTATTAAATAAATTGTTTTAAGTGTTGAGCGATATTTGCAAGCACATACTATTTCTAGGGTATTAATGGTGTCTCTTTCTCTGCTTCTCTGTCAATTGAAGACACTTCCCTTGCATCTGTCTGCCTAACTATCTCGGCATTTGGCCAATTAATCATAATCCTAGCAGCCGGAGCCGGAGCAGCAATCAACTGCCAAAGGAGCTACGAAAATGTCTATGCGACTTGCTCATTAATTAGATGTTGCCTTACACTCTCCTCCCTACACCATCCCCTGTCCCCCATTTTTGGGTGGGCTGAGGAGGAAGGGAAGAAGAGAAGGAAGGCTGCAGGTTTAAGTTGAGAGTTTGAGCTTTTGCATTGCTTTGGTTGACCCTTTTTGCATGTGACTCAGTTTGGTTTCAGTGCAGCTCGGTTCAGGCATCGCAATTTGCTTAATGCTGTTGTCGGGCCTGTCGTGCTACCAATTTCCTCACTTCTCCCCCCTCATCCACCCCGCTCCACTTGGCTGACAAATGCCACGCCCTCCAATGTTGCCCCTTGGCCAATGCCGCATCAAAACTTTGCCAATAACTGCAAATGCAATGCATTAAGCCAAACAGAATGAAAAGAGAAGAGAAAGAGAAGAGAAGAGAGTATACACTCAGAAAAATATGCAAGCCTAAAGTTAAGTACAAAAAAAAGATAGTATATAAGACTAAACTACAATTTTGAGATTTTTGTGTACTATTTTTCTTGTTTTTTAAGTATGACAGATGTTAAACTTAAAATTCCGAATGAAAGCTTAATATATGATTTTAACCGATTTTAACAAATTTTAGTCAGATTATGTAAAATATAAAATCTGTGAGTTTGTTTGAAATATCTCCAGAAAAAAGATAATTTTTGATTACTGATAAGTTTAAAGATTGAAATAAATATAAATAAGTATAAGAATGTTTTGTACTAGAAACAAGTTAATTTTGGGAGATTTTTGGGTACTTAAACTAGTGTGATTCAATATAAAAGAGACTTAAATTAATCCAATAAATAAAGTCAACAGAAAAATCTTATTATACTTAAGATAACCGACATTACGAAAAAAAAACTTGAAATAAGATTGTATTCTCAGTTTTTGAAGTCCCAGAATCAGTAAGCTTTTTATTATATTTAGCTTTTGAGATCGTTTTATTTTGAATATTCCCTTTATAAGTACGAAAATCATTAATTTTTGTTCTGAGTGTAGACTGGGAAAGCGAAATCTACTTGGCCAAAGGCACAGCACACACACACACACACAGAGGTGAGTTGGTAACGCACCTGTCGCAAAACTGACATTAAATTCACATTACAAAATTGCTTGGTTGCATTCGGCGTATCAGTTTTTGAGCTAAATAATGTGTGGCGTCGCCACAAGACAGGCGGAGGAGGTAAAAGCAAGGGGCAGGGGTAGGAGGTGGGGTCAGGTAAAGCAACCAAAAGCCATCGATGCGCTCACCTGCCGAAAAGTTTGTTTTAATGGACAAAGTTGCCGACTTGCTCGACGGGATTTCGGGTTTTATGCCGTTGTTGCAATCTTGTTGCCAGCAACAACAGAAGGAGAGAGAGAGAGAGGAGGGAGAAAGGGGAGGAAAGAGAGGGAGGGGAAATGGAAGAAAAGCTGCTGCATTCTGCTGTGTGGCATTCTGTTTGCCAAGCTTTCTGGCAAGTTGTTAAGCTGCGGTGCTGCCTTTAAACTTTCAGTCGACACAAATTAAATTATAAGTCGACGGTCTGTCGGCTCTCTCGATGAGTTGCAGCTGCAAACCATTCTCTGCCTCAACCTAACTCTACCTCCTACCCTCTCCCTCTCTCCCTATCTACCTCTCTCTCCCTCACGCAGTTTCACTTTTTTGAGTGATTTTCTTGCTCGTTAAATTTTGCTGCTCTGACGGACGACAACGTGGCGTATGCGTAATCTGATATCAACTCGAAAACTTTCGACTACCTCCAAAGCCAAACACACACCCAACACACACACACACACACTCTCGCTTAGTTTACAGCAATTTGAAAACTGTTTTTGCAACAACTTTTCAACAATTTTGATGTCCTGATTTGAATTTTGCACACAATTTGCGCAAACATCATTGAAATATACATCCTTAACTATTCCATTTTCCATTTTCTCGATTTCTCACTCCTTTTCTCTGTCTCCCTACATACACATTTTTTTCTAATTGTTTTTCCCCCCACTTCACATTTCATATGCAAAACTCTCTCTTGCATTATTGAAATTTTCGTTGGAGGCTGTTGAACAACTTTTCCAAGTCGATTAAAGGATGATAATGAAAACGAGGTGTGGCGAAGGGGAAGAGGAAGAGGAAAAGCATTGTTAATGACGCATTATGACGTCGACTGTATGTTCCTGAAAAGCTTTAAACTGTTTTCTTTTAATTAATTGAAGAATTTCTATTGGATTTGGGCTTTAAAGAATTTTATCTACAATTTTTTTCAGATATTTTTATCTTAATTTTATAGAGCCTATTAGACAACGGAAGTCTACCAAATTAAGAAAGTATTTTAATTTAAATTTAAAATAAATATATTTATTTTTGCAAGCACATGAAAGCTTTCAGCGAAGTTTTTGACTTACTTCGGAGCTTTGCGAACATGGCATAGCTCTAAACTAGTGTTGTTGTGTTAATATAAAAATTAATTCACAATAAAAGTTGAGAAAATCTTTTTAATCTATTGGAAACTTTGTAATTGCTGAAATCTTTATGATAGAATAAGAATAAAAGTTTACGTGAAAAACTTACGTGAAATTTTAAAGCTCATTATATCGAAGATTATTGTTTAATTTAAGAGCTTTGTGAGTGTTAAAAGCTTTATTTTAATATTTTTGTATAACTTATTTTAGTACATATGGAAAGCTTTCATCTACTTATGAAAAAGTACATTAAAACTCCAAGCAAAGCAATAGAAACATTTTTAAAGCTCAAAATCAGGAAAATGGAATTCCTAATAAGATAATATAAGTTCTATTAGCACATTAATGAACTGGATTAATTATATAGATTCTGTATATTTCAAAGCTATACTACTATTAAAGCAAACTGGAAAGCACATGAAAGCACTAATTGAGTTGGTTTCAAGTTCATTAACTGTATAAGTTGTTAACTCAGCTAATTGCGTGCGGTTTTCACGAAGCTTTAAGTGAATTTAAAGCTGTGTAAACTCGTTATTTAGGTCACTTTCAGCTGGTGTCATTGGCTGTTTCATTAGTCGCACCACAAGCTTTTAGAAAAGCACGGAATTTAGTCTCAATTTCAGTTTTAGATGCTTGCAATGTCATCGACGTGCCTGACTCCAAAGCCGAAGCCCAGATCCGGATCCGGCCATGGCTTACATAATTGTTGTTAGTTGCATTTTTTGCTGTTGTTGTTGTCGAGTTACCTCGAGCAACAATTTAGTGCTGTGTTGCTATTAAAAGCTTCAGCTGTTTAATGAAGAAAATTAGCAACGTCGCACGTGGAAACATGAGACGGAGACAGAGAGAGAGGGAGAGAGAGAGACATTAGAGAGGAGAGGAAGGAGAAGCTGCTGCTAATACAAAATACATGGATTTTTAGATTGAAACTAAAGCGGCGAGAGTGTGTGTAAGAATGTTATACGAGTATCGACCCGAGAGATGGGGAATATGGGAAAAAAAGGGGAGAGAGAGGGTAGGAGGCGGACGGAAAAAAGGCAGCTAAAATGGCAGGATAGAGGACAGATTCTAAGAAGAATTTAAACTGAATTGAGTTAGAAGAAACTGATGAAACTAAGAGATTTACATGAATAAAATAGTCTGAGACAAATCAGAAGAATGAGACACGAGCAGAAGCGGATTTGAGAGAATAGGTCAAATTCTGTAAAGAAATGTGTGACAGTGAGATTGAGAAATTTTAGAAAATTTAGACAGTTCAATAGATCGACAATAGCTCTGAGCATACAATTATTATCAGTAAGAAAATGAAATGAATTTATTTATTTTGACTAAAACAGTCTGCAATATAAAGACTAAAATTTAAAATTTGGCTAAATTAATTTACTATTTGCAATTAACGACCTATGTTATATTTTAATCAAATTAATACTGAAAGAAAAATAATGTGAATTTTTAAAAAGTGGAAAAGACCAGGGGGTATTTAAATAGTAAATGGAAAATGAGACTAGAAAACACTATAAAGGAGACTGAATGCACTGTGAAGACCAAGAAATCTATAATAACCGCGAGGACATTACGAAAGCCCGTGAGTAATGCCAAGGATACGAAGAGAGGAGCCCAAGAAGGATGCCAAGGATACCGCGTTATCAGCGGTCTAAGCAACATCATCATTATCATCATCATCAACCTCATAATCATCATCAACTCAAATTCGGCTCCATCGGTTGAGCTGGTTGCATTGTCGGATCAAAAAAAAAAGGGGAAGGAGGGAATTTATGCTGTGGTCGCCTTGGTTTTGGCCGCGTTGGCAGCCAACGTCAATCGCGCTGCAGGAGCCTCGGCAGGACTCTGGACTCGGTAGGACGTAGCAGGAGCCTTAATGGGCACCTGCAAGACAGTGAAGCGTGGAACGTGGACAACCAACAGAGTGTTTTCCTTTGAAGTCCATGAGGCGAAAATGTCTTAATTACTCAAAAATGCTGGGACAGACGATGGGCGGCCTGCCACGCCCAGTTGTCTGTGGCATGCAACAGCATCCACAAAAAACTGGTTTCAGCTGGTTACAGCTAATAGGCGAGCGGGAGAGACTCAGATTCGGTAATAAGTGTGGAAAAATAAAATAATAATATATAAAATAAAAATTATATAAATACTATTCTCAAAAAATATAATTTTTAATTCAATGTTTTATTTATTTTTTTTTTTTTAGCGATGAGTGAGAGAAATTGATGATCACGAATTATGTGCCCTTTTGGAATTCATGAGAGTTCTTGTGTTGATATCTTTTTTTTCTGTTGTAAAAATTATTTCCGACGAGCAACAAGAACAAAGCAAAGATTTTTGTGAATTTAAAAAATGTACTGTTGGCTTAATAATAGTCACTAAACTATTACTAAATGACAAATGACAAATGAAAACCACATTCGACTTTTTTAAATTTGAAAATTTGCTTGGGAAAATTGTTAAATTTATTTACTAATTAATTAAACAGTGGCGACGTAAATAATCCAAATTTAAGCCGGATGTTTGCTTAGGATTAACATCGCCAAAATCATCTTTTAAATTACTCTTATTATTCCGATGACAAACTTAATAAACTTGTTGTACCTTAGAGGTACAGGGTCTAACAAAAACAACAGCAGGAAACAGGTGACAGCTGCTGGAGACTAAAAAGAAGAAGAAAGGACTTGACTGACAGTCGAATAACCGCAAAAATTCGTTCTAATTTTCTAATTAATTTGTGGGTGACGTGGCTGGACGGGATGAATGCTCCAGCTCCTTCCAGCTCCTGCAATCTCCTCCAGCACCTACACCTATTGCTGCTGTTTTTTTTTTTTTTTGGCAGTGAGCTTCGTCCTGGTCACATCCTGCGGCAATAACTCACAGCACTTTATGCGCTTAAGTGATTTCTAATGCAAACCAATTTCCGAAATCAGCAAAAGCACTTGAAGCCATTTCGACTGTGCTTCTTGTGCCCCACGAACAACCAGAAGCTACAGAAGCAGACGTTGGACCAACAGCAAAGTCAGGCAGGAGCAGGAACCAAAAGGAGGACAAGGACCAGGAGGAGGAGGGGGAGGAGCAACTGAACGAGGCGCCGACTCGGCTAAAGGATATTTCGTTTATGCTTTTCGCCAGTCACCGGAGAGGAGCCAGTTTGCCAGTTTGCCAACCAGGCAGGCACTGGCAGGCATTCAGGATGTCAGTCTTGTCTATCGGGCAAATGACAGTCGCGTTTCTCCTTCTCCTTCTGTTCCTCCTCCTCCTGCACTTCCTGTTGCCGCTGTTTGTATTATGAGGCGGCGCCGGGCTGCGCCTGATATTCCAAGGCACAAATGTGCACATGATATGCTCCGGCGAAACTCCAAAGGCAGCCCATAAAAATACAACAAATTTTAATTTCGACATGTCGAACACCCAATACCCTTTCTAAGCAAAAAAAAAAAAAGAAAAGACAGATTTGTTCTCAATGGGCGCAGGGTATAAAAAAACATCTTTAAAAAAAATAAATAAAAAGTTTATCATTCATAATTAACATTATCGAACGATTGTTTCCTGAAACTGTACCAATTTTCATTAACATATCTATAGCAATGAGTAATTAGACAGTCACTTCATTAGATTTGTTATAAAAAAACATTTTTAATGATGATTATTTTTAAGAAGTCAGCAAATAAAATCATAAGCTTTCAAAATAGCAAAATTATGATCATTTAAAAATTTAGTTTTTTTTATCTACTTAAGGCAGAGTCTTAAAGCAGTTTGCAGTTTTTATAAAAGGGATTCTTTAAGCTTAAAAAATCTAGATAAAATGGATAACAAATGAGAAATTATAATAATTACTTTGCACTGAGTTTAAAATTTAATCCTTTGGTTCTGAGAATTTTGAAATTTTTTAAGTTACAGGTTTGGTGTATTTTTGAAAGTATCTTGTAGAGACAGTCTACGTTTAATGCATAACACAGTTCGTGTCAAAATTGGAATACTTTCTGCTAGGGTATTCAAAGGAGACACAATCCACACACATCACACACACACACACACACACACATTACTTGGCAAGCAAAATCATAAAGGAAAATATTGAATTTACTGCAAGAAATGCAAATTTTCCTTGTCCTTGTCCTTGCAGCTGTTGTTGTTGTTCTTGTTGTTGTTGTTCTTGTTGCTGTTGGTGTTGTTATATTGCACAGGACCCAGTTAAAGGATGATATACATGGGGTAAGCTGGTTGGTTGTAGCTAAACCCGAACAAGTTACTTGTAATGCCCCCTAGTCACAGACTAGACCAACAAGCGGCATCTTCATTAACAATCAACTAGCTAATATTAATATTAAGTCTTCTATGTGATTTCTTTGAATTTTCCATCACTCTAAACATACTTACAAACATCAAAATGTAAAAATCTAAACAAAAAAATTTATTGATTATTGATTTATTTCCATCCAAATTATTGTTACATCACTATATATTTTAATCTTCACAATCAATTTTAAAAATCTGATTAGAAATGCTTAGTATTTGTTTTCAAATGTGAAACATAATTTTCTCTGAGTACGTTTTTTTTAATGGATTAAAAGTAAAGAGATTCACTCTGAACTTCAGAAGAAACAACTTTTTTAATCCAACTGAATTGATTTCTAGCAACATTCAAAATTCAATTGATTCACTTCCAAATTTTAGCGTATAAATGTTTAGGTATTACCAATTGAAACTACTTTTGATCATTATGAAAGATTATTTTCAATACATATTTAGCTAATTAAAGAAGCAATTCTATTAAGCAGCATAAGAAAGAGTTCTCTAAAAATTAATGTTCCAACATGTTTCATAAAACAATTGTATCTCACTCTTATTTATTGATTTAATTCAAATGTATATGTCACTTTTTAAATTCATTTGCGATTCAAATCTTAAATTCTCAACCAGTTCCACGCCGCAGTCAAATATTGAACTGCGTGTTTACTTTTTGCATAAAGAATTGCAGTATGAGAGCTTAAATACTTTATGAGATAGAGGGCAGAACCACTTGGAAAACACTCTCGAGGCACTTTCATATATGCATTTTTATGACTCACCAAAGCGAAAACAGTCAAGCAGCTATATAATGACTACGTCCATAAGAAAATTCGCAATAACCGAACCGCAAAAATATGAATGTATAAAAGGGATATGAATATGAATATTTAAAATTGAATTTTGTACCTTTCCCTGCCATTCAATTACACTTTTAGTTCGTTATGGCGCCGTTCCACTGTAATGGCCTTTGAGTAGCTGTTACCAAAGCGAGGGTGGTACTTGAAGTTTTACTTTCAAAATGAAAATCATGCTTAGAACTTTGGTATTCTACTGTTTTATTTTGGTATTTGACTGTTTTTAATTTATTAATACTTGGGTATTTTTATGATATCATTTGATTGTCGTCGAAAATGAGGAACTATAGGAGCACACCTCGCTGAAAATCGTATGTGCCGCGTAATCAAACATATTGGATGCATATTGCGGCAAATACAGTGGCCAATAAAATGTAATATGGCCAAATGATAAACAAGCCAACGTATGGACGAGGCTTTAAGACGAAAGAAGGGGGCGGTGAGGGGGCGGGGCCATTACCAGGATTAGGCAAAATGAAGAGGAGTCATGGTCTATAATAACCTCAAATGAAACTCGGGCCATAGACTGCCAATGACAATAAAGAATGCAAAGAAAAAAAGAAATCAACAACAATAGCAACAACATTCTAGATATGTCCATGTGTGTGTGTGTGTGTGTGTGTGTGTGTGTGTGTATCTGACGATAAAATTAACAATTCAATGAAGTGAATTCAAAATGGCAAATCGAGAAATGAAATCAAATAACGACGCCGTCGACAAACAACAAGACAGAGACACACACACACACACCAGCACACACACACACACACATCGAGTACGCGTTAGCCATAAAAGAAAAGCACAAGACACAAATAGCAATACAGAATAGAAAGGCAAAGAAAATGAAGTGAAACGAGGCGAAAGAAAACAACAAGTCAATAAAAATTAAAATAAGAAACAGCAGGCAAAAAAGTTTTTATTTTTATGACCCGGGCTGTAACAATTACGCTTGTGAGTCGAATAGAAAACGAATAGGAAAACGCATAACCGATAAGTACTCACATAACGAAAGTTTTACAAGAGACAGCGATGTATGGTCTTTAAAAAAAACGAAAGAACTTTAAAGAAGGGAAGAGATATGCCTTACTTGTAGGGATTATATCTCTGGAAATATTTGAGCTAGATCTATGACATTTGAGAAGTGGGTACTATACGAACTTATAGTTTTATATCAATGATAACATGAATGTTATTATAAAATTACATAAAAACATATTGAGAAAGCTGAACAAAGTCTCCTCGTCATAGTGAAAGATATATCTCTATATGTGTATATATAATTTTCCGCAGTGATTAGTTAGTTAATATAAGTAATGGAATTTATCTGTAAAATATGTATCTTAATATAAATAATTTTATTATATAAATTCCAAGAGCTCCACAAAAATTGTGAAATAAGAAAACAACTAAAAATTACTAAAATTAAATAATTTACAGAGTCACTTAGAGCAGATAATCTAGCAAAGAGTAGAAGTATCAATTATATAAAATACAACAGACATGATCTCTACAGGGTACAAAAGACTGAGTACTCTTTGTCGCTTTGTCATAGTCAATTTCAACTCAATCTTTAGTCAATTGGTGTAAATTCCATTTGTATTATGTAAATTATGGCATAAATCGTATTTTAAAACTGTTGCCTTAACGTCTCGCGTGTCACACTGAATTGAAATTGAGTTCTGAAACATTTATACCAGCTCCAAAAGCTGAAGATGAGCAAGTACGAGTAGAGGGTGGATTTGAAAGTATGCCATGTAAGAATGCGCGTTCAAAGGGAGTTAAAAAAGAGTATGCGTCAAATGAAAAGTGCTTTTTAGAATCATAAGAGATTTGTAGTAATAAGAGTAAGCATCACAGGAAAAATGGAATATTGACTAGAAATGATCCAATGTAATATCTCCGAGCTTATAAAATACAAGTTAACTATAAATTTGATGCCTGGACTAAACTAAAGAATTGTAAAATCTGATTATGTTTAGCGTTATTAAAAAAAATAGATTCTTAATTCATATTCTTACATATTTTTAAAAGAAGATACTTTTGATAAATAAATAGATACAAATTGCAATAACTTAAATTAAAACAAAAAATTAATTTTGTAATCTTTATTTTATATATTTCTTATTCATTTCTTCTCGAGCTGCTCTCGCACATTAACATTCACACTCCCAGTCATTTTTATACACATTTTATGATCGCCTGACTTACATATATCGATTTGTGCGAGTGTGTGTGTAAGAGTCTGTGTATGTGAGTGTGGGTGCTTGTGCCAAAAATCACTGCATATTTTTTTGGGCTGTGGGGAAGTAGGCAAAGGGAAGGGGAAGGCGCACAAAATAATCGAAAATAATTTCACATAAATGGAGCGTGTGTGTGTGAGTGTGTGTAAGTGTGTGTGTCATTGGTTTTGCTTTACTTCTAATGAATTCATGTAGCCAGCAGCGACGTTGACGCCCGCTGCGACGGCAGCAGCGACAGCGGCAGCGACAGAGGCAGCGACAGCGACAGCAGCTGCTGTTGCCGCTAAAATGTTTACATTTAGTTAAACGTAAGCGCGTGTGTACGAATGTGAGTGTGTGTGACTGTGTGTTTGTTTGTGTGTGTGTCAAATGCAAATGCTGTCAAATGCAGCTTATGTGGGCGGGCCAAACGAGGCGTGGCAGCAGCAGTTGAAATGCTGCTGTTTGAATTGTTCATATTTTGATTAATTTCTGCAACGGTTGTTATCGTTGTTGTTGTTGTTTTTGTTATTTGCCCGTTGAAGTAATTGCAAAATGCAGTCATGTATGCAAGTGTGTGTATGTGTGTGTTATGTATATATGTATTTATATGAACGCATAATCGACACACACACACACACAACAATTAAACAAATAAAGCGCTAAAAGCAAAATTTAAATGAATTAAACGATACAAAACTATCTTTCTCTCTCTTTTGCTCCCTCTCTCTCTCACTGGTTGCAAGGTGGGATAACAGGCTCACAAGCCAACTGCAAACTATCCCATTCTTCTTCTTTCCATTCCATTCTCTTCTCCTCTTTCTAGTGCGCTTCATGCGCTGCCATAAAATATGAGATAATAAAAAGTGAATTATGTGCCCGCGGGCAGCAGCGGCAACTACAGCAACAAAAATAAATAAAGAAGAGCAACTAGAGTCTATTTTGCCTTAGACACTTGTGATTATGACTAGCAGATACCCTGTACAACTAAATAAAATCACTTAGCTGCTGTGATTCAAAGTATTTACAAGCTAAACTCTTTCATTAAGTGGGAATTGCATGACATAAATATTGACCCTAATAAAGCGTATTCCGAAGATCGTAACTTTAGCTCCAATTGCTTTGAAATTTAAGAATTTTTCAGTTTCCATGTTTGAATGTATAAATATAAAATTTTAAAACTCTAGTTCCAACAGTTCCCGAGTTCCTACAGACAGAAAGCAAATATAAAAGCATAACCTTTCTGTTTAGCATGCGTTTAATCTCAAATATTCAGAATAGATATTTCCTATGATTTAATATAGATATACCATTATATATTTTTCTTCTAACTATAATAATTCCTAAGTTTTTAAAGAAATAACTTTTACGTTTGTTTATCTATATATCTGAACTATTATAATTAAATAGCTCAGATTGCAATATATATGCAGTTTCATTTTCACGATTCTAGCATGAACAGCTCCCGAGTTTCTTTAGATAGCCAAGTGTTTAGAGTATATAACTTTTGTGTTTAAAAAGTGAATTAACTGAAATATTCAGAATATTTGGATTATATTCATTGAAAAACTCATTCAAAATTTCGTAGCTCTTAAGTGTTCCTGAGTTCCTACAGTTTGATAGATTAAAAAATGATAAGATGCTGCTTAAGTATTACAATATATCCTAACAAACGCTAATAAACAAAAATATTTTGTTACAGACTTGGTAAAGCCTGTGCGTTCACTTTACAGGGTATACAGGGAAGAACCTAGAAAACCTAGAAAACCTAGAAAAGGCAACAGCAACAACATTTAATTGCAATTGTTTTGTTTGCCCGCTAGTTTTTATTTGCACTTTAATTATGAAAAATGCGAAACGCAGCAGCAGCAGCAACTAATTTCTACAAGTTGCAGTTAAAGTTAACGACTAACGCCAAACGGAAGAAGCGGTAAATGGCAGGTGGGAAACAGGGGGAAGAGGGGAAACAGGGAAAAGTCCTGGTAAAGTTACTAAGTTATGGCCAATATGAGACAGCAGGCAACTGGCAACTGGCAATTGGCGTCTCCAATTCCCACTGACCACGGCATAAATAAATGTGTAAGTTAATCGATTCGAATGCATTGCAAGACAAGAAACCTAAGAAACACAAAAGTGATCGACTGAGACATATCCTGTCAATATTATATAAAAATGGCAGAATGTGAAAATGATAATCTTTGGTTCTATAAATATTAAATATACATAAGTATTCGATGATTGTTATACTGAAATTTTAGAAATTAATTATATACATATATTTTTGTATGAGAAATGTAATGACATCGACTCGTTGATGGCCTATTTATAGAAAGGAGAAAGATTTTCCCACCATTAAGCAATCAAACATATGAATATTTAAAAATAATATTCATGATATATAAAATAATGGTATGTGTTAAAGTTTGTAAAATAAATAAATTAATAGTAATAGACTTATCAAAATAATTCCTATAAATGGCAAACTACATTAATTCAAGAGTATTTTCTTACAAATTGCTCGCCACATTTCGCTGTCTTTCGTATTTTTCAAGGTGAAGTAAAAAATTACTTCAATTTTTTGTCTCGTTCGCGATGAATTGTTTTCTATAATTAATTCGAAAACGACAATTCCACAAAGCTTGTCTTTATGATAAAATAGTGTTGATAAAATGCATTAATTTTTGTCATTTTATTTTTTTATTTTTTTTCATTCAAAGACGTACGTATGTCGCGTCCTTGACACATTTTACAATTTTATATTACCAATTGAATTATATAATATTTATTACAAATAAAATTAAAGAAATTGTTTTCGATACACCCATTTTCATCACAATTACAGGTTGGACAATGGAGAATTGAATGCAGCTCAATAAAAACAACTATTTATTATCGACAGCACTTCAACTGACAGAACAAATTGCTGAGTAATAGATGAACTAGAAGTTCTAGGTACGAGTATTATTATCCATAGATTCTAGCACTTAAAATTGTAGTTGAAGATGTTTCGACAGATGTGTACTTCTTTTAGGTGTTTTATGTACGTTTATTTATGAATCGCTTACATGGTAATGGAAATTGTAATCAATATTAATAAATTAACATAAATTATCAAAATATTAATATTATCGGTGCTAAGGCAGTGTTGTTTTTATACCACTTATGGTTTTTTTTTTTGTACCAAAATTAGCCCAAAACAAGTAGATTTTTAGTGTGAATTGATGGAACATGCTGTAGACTTGTGTTGTTTTTATAGAGTTCTCAGCCGAGAGTGGGAAACTCCATTTCATCATCCATGTTGATGGACTCGGCAGTGCCCTCGGATTCGGATTTGTTGAAGGAACGTCCCGACCAGTTGCTGAGATATCCGCTACGACGACGATCATCCTTGAACTTGAACTCAATGTCCACGATGCGCTGCAAACGCCCCACACGCTGTGGATACATGGTGGCATCGTATTCCAAATTGTTGTCCTCCTCCGATGTCGATGGTTGCTTCTGCTTCTTCTGCAGCACGGTCATCTTCTTCCAATCGGGTTTGTTGGGCTCCCCCTCGCCGGGCTGGCGTATGTTGTAAGTGGGCTTGACACGCACCACATTCATGGCACGCCATTGTTCCACTGTGATGTACTTGGTGTCATCCTCTTCCTCCATGGAGTTATTATTTGACATATTATTTGGATTCAGTTGCTGCTGCATCTGTTGCTGTTGCTGCATCTGTTGCTGTTGCTGCATCTGTTGCTGTTGATTGAATTGTTTCTGTTGCTGCTGTTGAGTGTCGTCGTTATCCAAAATTGTTGCCGTGTCTTGATCTTCAATATCTTTCAAAGCTGAGCCCCAATTGTGAGCACCGCCGCCATTTCGCTTCACGATCGCCTTGATGCCCGTTTTATCCGAGCTGGAATGACGATCTAACTTACTTTTTATAGGTCGACCTCCGTTTCCTACACCTCCACCTCCACCTCCTCCTCCTCCGCCTCCACCTCTGCCGTAGCCTCCGTTATAACCACCATAGCCTCCTCCTCCTCCTCCGCCACCTCCACCTCCACCTCCATAACCTCCTCCTCCTCCGCCCCCGTAGCCACTATAATTTCCATAGCCACCATAATAACCCCGATTGCTGTTGTTTATAATACGCTCTCTATAAGTGCGCTCTTTGCCCTGATTTGGCTGCAACTGTTGCTGCTGCTGCTGTTGCTGCAACTGTTGCTGCTTCTGTTCCAGCTGCAACTGTTGCTGCAGCTGTTCCTGCAACTCCTGCTGCAACTCCTGCCGCAACTGTTGCTGCAACTTCAGCTGCTGCTCCTTCACATTGCAAATTTCCATCTTCAGATTTGCCGACTTGGACTTGGCCAGAGTCAGTTCGAGAGCCTTGGCCATCTCCAAGGTTTTGGCCTTGTCCCTGGGAGTCTTGTTGCGTTTGGTCTTCTGCTGAACTCCAGCCTGTTGCAGCTTCTCTTGGCCAACTGGGCACTGATCGTTGCCCTCATCGTCAACGAAGAGCAATTGATAGCGATTATCACCCAAATAATCCATTATCTTTGTTGTTTTGTTATTCTATACAAAGTTGGAAAATTTCTATTTTAGTATTATTTCGAGCAGAGGATTTTTATAAAAATGAGCTCTACAGTTTGTTAGACTCAACAGTTTTGATCTTGCCTTGCCAGGGCTACTTTATACTAAAAGTATATGTTCAAAACTCTCTCAATAGCCTACTTGAATTTCAGAAGCTTCAGAAACAATAGATTTACATAGCTGATGGCGAATTAAATATGCGAATATTGCAGATTAAGTCAAAATTATATTTTTTTAAATACTTAATTTCCTAAATCAAATTAATATTTAATTTTTACTAGTTTTAAATTTTTGGCCGGCAACTTTAAACAGAACGATAGTAATGACTGATATAATTTTCAAGCCATTGAAGTGCCTAAAAGTATGCAATAAAAATGATTTTATAACTATTTTATTAAGTAAGTAATACTTACTAAGTATCCTATAGTCGGGAACTCGACTATAGCCATTCCCGCTTGTTATACCCTGGGGGTATATTAAGTTTGTTCAAAAGTATGTAACAGGCAGAAGGAAGCATCTCCGACCCCATAAAGTATATATATTCTTGATCAGCATCAACAGCCGAAACGATATAGCCATGTCCGTCTGTCCGTCTGTCCGTCGGTCCGTGTAAGCGAAAGGATCTCAGAGATGGTAAGAGCTAGGACCACCAAATTTGGAATGAAGACTCCCTATAATGTCAGGCAGAACAAGTTTATGTTAAAATTTTGCCACGCCCACTGTGAGGGGCGTAATTCATAAAAAACTGACAGCACCTTTTATTTTGGCTTTTAAGTTATTTTTTATTTTTTATATCAACGGATGTGGAATCATGCCCAGAAGCTAATCACCAACTTTCATCCCGATTGGGCCATAAATAGTGAAGATATTAACAATTTTGTCCGAGGTATTTTAATAGCAATTCTATAAATAGAATAGAATTAATGGTCAATTAATTCATTTAACATTCCCTCTGCAAGAATGTTTATCGAATTTGTCATGTTCAATCCAAGTTGCGGCGTGGTGTAAGTGATAAGTGCTCGGCAGGCGAAACGGGAGACCGAGGTTCGAGTCCCGGTTCTGTCGATGCAAATGATTTTTAATTATTATTATTTTTTTTTTATTATTTTTATTTTCTTATTTTTATTTTCTTATTTTTAAAATTGGTTTAAATCACTTATCTTATTGTACATGTATGTGGCTGCCACAAAAATAATAGGTCGATATTTGAGGATAAGTACGAGAATTGCATGTGCATCTAATCTTCGGCATGCCGAAGCCTAGGCCCAGGGTATATTACTGTCGAGTGCACTCGACTGATCCACTTGTTTTTTATTTATATTATAAGAAATTATGAAAGTGTGAAAATAAATTAAATAATATTCTAAATATTATAAAAAAAAATTTAAAATTAAAATTTAACGCAAATCACAAAAGTACTAAAATATACCAATAAACAAATTACCGAAATATACAATAATACATTTTTTAACCGAAATTCGCATACTATAAATTTCAAAAGATAAAATTATATATTTGGAAAATATTTGTTTACTATGTCACAATTATTTTGTTAGATAAATAAATTGATAAGAAAATTACATCCAGTTTTGACCACCCAATCCTGGGATTACGCTAATTAAATATTTTTTATTTTCAGGTTTCATTTTTTTAAGCTCACAACTCTTATATGCGATGGCTGATTGACGTGTTAGCTCGTAAAAAAGTACTACAGCATAACCAAGTCATCATTCAGAGTCATACTTTATCAGAGTTGGTTTCTGTTTTCTTTTGACAGTCGGTCTTCTTTTTATTAGAATTTTTTAACAGGATAACTAAAGATAGTAATAATATGCACCATTCTCTGAAGGATAAACAGATGCGCTTTTAAAGGCAAAAAACAGGAATATTTTCCAGCCAGCGTTTATATACAGGGAACGCTGTGTGATAGAGTTTAGCAATTTATGTCTAATCCATAAAAGTTTCAAATATTTTACCACTTTCCTTTCCTTTCTGTGCTGCTGTTTATGCTGAGCCGCTTAAAGGCCAGAGCATTAATTTTCTCATTCCCTGAACAAATTCATCGCATTCATCGCTCGACGCCACCGCAAAACTTGCGAGCTTTATTTTCATGTGCAATTTTTCTCCTTCTTTTTTTGTGCTTTTATACAGTGAAGAGTATTACGAAAAGTATTATTATTTCATTAATAAACTTGTGTTGCAATAAAATCAGTGCATTTTAAGAGTATTAAATATGTACATTTGTTTGAATAAAAAACATTGTAGAAAGATTCAATTTAATCTCCGTTTCTACCTATAGACTCTGAGAACTTGGCGAGAATATAATAATAAAACTTGTTATGGTTGACTGTAATGCATGTAAGTAGTATAGAAATTAAAAATTCAAATTTTCCTTTATTCCTTCAGATATTTTAAGTTAATACCATCTTTGATTTTTTCTAACAAATTTAAAAGAGTATTTAAACTGCGATCAACCCAATATAGTTGTTATTTCTAGTTCTTCTTGTGCTTTTTTTAATGTTCCTCCGTAGCTATGTACATTAAATTGAACAACTGCTGCTGCTGCTTTCCTCTATTTCTGGGAAAGAGGAAAAACCAACAGCAACAAGAGAAAAAACAAAAGTTAATGCAGCGAGTGCAGTACATATAATATAAGAAGGAAAAAAAAACAGAAGAATGTCTGCAAACTTTTTGCGCGGCCTGCAATTTCCTCTCTAATTACAACGAGTAACACACGTTGCCTGTCAGACTGAGGTCCACTTTTAGGGGGTGCTGAGGGGTTGAAGGGGTGCAGGGAAACGGCTAAGGAAGGGAGGGCGAGGGGCAACGACTTTTGTCGCAAGGTTCAGGACTCGAAATTAAATGAAAGAAAAATTCCACAAAAGTTGTTAAACAGCGAGGAGAAACTGACTGAAACACTTGTTTATAGCAAATCTGTCTACGCAATCACGTCAAAATGGCGTCAGATGAGCATGCCCGACTTGCAGATACCCTGCAGATGGGTATACAATTCAGTACGTGGTTTATTGTGTGAATTTTATCAAATATTTTTAGCAAAATGACGTTATTTCGTTCTAAAGAAGATAAGCTTGATAGACTTAGAGATAACCTGTAAGCAGCCAAAAATTTTATTTGTCTTGTAAGCAACTTTAGGAAAGTTTTTTAAAATTCTAAAAATTCATGAAAATTTAGTTTTTATCATTAAAACATTTATAATATTTGTAATTTAATCATTTGTTAAGAATGTATCATAAAAGAGTGACACAGCGTTGCCAGACATTAAACAGAAGTTCTATGATCAATTTTTAGATTTTCAGGGAATCAAAGCGAGTAGTGCATACATAAAGCGTTGCCACACCACAAAAATAATCAATGATATAGATATTTTCAATAAACATAGCCTGTAATTGCACAGAAACAGAATAATTGAGCAAGCAATTAGCAGAGAAAATAAGAAGAAGCAAGAGTTTTTGGTTTAATATGATAAATGCAGTGCCTCAAGGTATGGCCGACCAAGCGTTGCCAGACTGATGGACAGACAACGCTTGTACGTTTGTTAAAATTGATTGCCTGACTAAAAACCTGATCAAATTTGGACCAGCCTAAAGCAACACGACAGGTAAAGCAAACAAGTAAAATCTGTAGAGTTGAGTGAGCTCGACTGTTGAATGCTCTGTATGCAAGCTCAGATATTTGTCATTGAATTTGGTAGCTCTGGCGCTTTTAAATTTCAAATTGTGAGACAGACGGTACTACACTTTGTAGGGTTGAAGATGCCTCCTTCTTTCTGTTACATACCATGTCACAAACTTATAAGACCCTTGCTCTTATTATTTGGTTACCGGACTAACAACAGAAACAGGAAAATCAACAACAACAACAAGAACAACTCTTGTTACCTTTGGGGTCTGTAGAAAACAGCATTGATTTATATTTGTATTGACACTTAAAGGAACTGCCTACCTGTCTCCCCGTCCTCCTTAGTTTCCCAGAGTATCCCAGAATCTGTCGGTATCCAAAGCAATTCCATTGTCCTCTGTCCCGTTGTCTGTTTGCCTTGCTCACAAATTTGTCCTTGTCATTGTTTTACAAGCCCAAAACGAAGTCCACAATTCCAAAGGGAGAGGCAAGAGGGAAAAGACATCGAAGTAGACGAAACTCTTTCAGCTAAAAGCACAAAATGTATCGATTAACAACAACCACAAGAACAACACACTTCTGGATAAGAGGGAATATGTAACAAGAATAAGTGATTTGCCTTTAAACGTGGCACTTGGAACAGAGAGAGAAATAGAGAGACAAGAGAATATTCGCACGAAATTTACAACATTCTACTGACTTTCAGAAAATGTGCACTGGCCACAGAGTTGCATTCAATGCCCTTTTTGCCATATCCGTTTCCGTTTCAATTGGAAATATAATCCCCGCAATTTGGCATGCCAATTTAGTATTGAATAAACGCCGGAAATGTGGTTGCACGCCATGGCAAAGTGAACATGGAGGTGATGGTGATGGCGGCAATGAAGTGCTTACTTTTCAACCACCTGCCAACTAAGTAATTGGCATTGATTGTGACGTACTCGTAAATAATTTAAAGCGTATTCAGTTTATTTATAGCTGCTAGCTTTTGTCAGAGAGCATTTGTAAACTGAACATGGAGGTAACAGTTGAGACAGTTGAGACAGTTTAGACATTTAGACAGACTGCCTTTAGATATATGTATTTATAGATATTCGTTGCCTTTATTATTTAAATTTTATTTTTGAGCTCAAATAAATTGAACATGGAGGTGAATAGACCTGTGGATATTTCCCTTGTAAAGCTAAAAGCTTTTGTCAAAAAGCGGGTTTAAAGTGAACATGGAGGTGAAAGCTAAACTTCAGCTATATTATTATCAGTTTCCTCTTGAACAGTTTTCTGTTTTTTTACCCCTCAATCTGAAATTTTCTCTCAAAGATTAGTTATAAAGTGTAACAGTTGGAGGTTAAATTTCTACTCATAGAAATGAAAGTTTATTGACGTGTAAAAAAATGTATCTACTTTGAAACGCAGTTACATTTAACTCTATATTTAATTTAAAGCCGCTGCCAAAAGGCAGCCAACAAGTGAACATGGAGGCGAGAGTTGGTAGTCAAAATCGTTCAGAACATCAAAGACCAAAAGCATATGAAGCATTTCTATTATTTTTATCTAGGCCAGGCTGGGAATGTTAAAACATACAAAGTACACACCACGAACAGCAAAGTGAACATGGAGGTTGAGTGAGCAGCCCAATTTCTAGGTAGCAGCTTAAAGGCATTTGAACATGAATGAATTTAAAACAGATATTTCATTTATGTATTTGTAGGGAGACGGAGACGGAGACAGACGGAGAAAAACACGCATAATTACATAGGCAAACGATGTTGCTCTAAGTTGCAAATCTTGTACGTCTTGACCTTCGTTCTCTGCTCGGGCGTAGCGCCTGTGTGTATACCCTGTAAACCAGAGGTCAATGGAGTATGCTGGTTACGAACAGGGTAACTACGACTCGAAAAAAGCAAAGTTAATGCTTTTAAATAACATTTTTTTGACACCCTGTAATCTTTAAAATTGGAATCTTATCTTGATTTGACAGGAGCTTATTTTGTGATTACCCAAACTAGTATACAGTTTCTTAGCTTTAAGTTTTTCCTTTATAAATATAAACTAACTTGACAGTTATCTGGTACTTTATAAGGTAATTAATAGTTGAGCAGGTATACAAATACATTTGCAATTGATTGTAGTGGATTGAAGGGTTTGCAATTAAGCAAAATGTTTACAGAGTAACCGCTAGTCGTATATGCTCAACGTTATTATATTTGTTATTAATATTGATACCCTGTAATTTATAAGAAATTCAGTATCAGCTTGAATATTCGACAGAGCTGAAATATAAAACTATCTACCACGGATTGCAAATAAGATTTATGAGGCGGAAGAAAATCAAGCCCTACAAAAATGCCAGGGACATCGAAAAAATTAGAAGATGTTCCTCAAATTAAATTATTTTGCAAGTTAGCAATGTGTCTTTAGGGCGGGCAAGCTGAAAAGTAACATAAACGGGCAATAAGTGTCCATTGAACTCTTTAGAATTTAGATACTGATTTGCGTTTTTTACTTTTATTACTTACAGATTCTTCCTTCTTTCTGTTAAATACTTCTGCACGAAGTTATCGTACCACTGAATAAAGGTATGATCATTTTATGGGCCATGATAGAAAGGTAATAAAGTGTAGATAAAATATATAGGCAGTTTATTGAAATGGGCCCTCCACATCAAAAGACATTTCAATTCAATTTTTATTTTTGATTTTTATGATAAAAGTTGAAAATAACTTTAATTTTTGATTTTTATTTTAAAAATTGAAAATAACTCTTATTTTTCAACTTC
The DNA here is from genome assembly GCA_037043495.1 of Drosophila recens. Taxonomy (NCBI): domain Eukaryota; kingdom Metazoa; phylum Arthropoda; class Insecta; order Diptera; family Drosophilidae; genus Drosophila; species Drosophila recens. Next base: position 57,606 of record JBAMBJ010000952.1, on the reverse strand, counting down.
TAAATAAAAATTGAAAAATAACTTTTATTATTGATTTTTATTTTAAATATTGAAAATAACTCTTATTTTTCAACTTTTAAATAAAAATTGAAAAAATAACTCTTATTTATTAACTTTTATCAAAAAACTTATAAGAGTTACGATCCCTTCTTTCTACTTATGTTGATGATTGAAAATAAACAAAATAGGTTTGTACTTATTTACTGGGTAACTGCAAGTCGAGCAGGTAAATGCAAAAAAAAACTATTTTGCTTGGTATACTTAAATTTTGAACAAGTAATTGTAGCAAAGCATAATATGTACACAAGCTTTACAGGGTATTCGGTTCGCACATACCTAACTGAAGGTTTATTTTGAGGCTGTGGCGCGCGATCGATTAGGCTGCCATATTTGACAGCGTGACAGCATTTTGTGATGGAGAATAACACCTGATGTTGTGCGTCATTTTTTACGATTTTAGAACTTAATCCTCTTGCTGCTCTTCATCTTCATCTTCCTGCTCGTTGTGTTGCCTTCCTTCATGTTGATGTTGAAGTGAAATGAGGCAACACAGGAAGATGCGTGCTGTTGCAGCCTTTCGGGCTTGCTTAGAGCCTCAGTTCTGGCATCCTGCCATCGTGGTATCCAGGCATCGTGGCATCCTGGCATCCTGACTGCCAATTGTGCGTTGTCTGCTCTGTTTGTTTATCTAACGAGTAAATACGATTTTAATTAAATGTAAATCACATTGTCAACTCACACACACACACGCGCACATACACGCACAACAGCAACCCATAAAAGTTCCCCAACTCTGTGCAGAAAAGAGACACTGTACAGAGAGGATTGAGAAAGGAGAGACAGAAGATGGAAGCTGTATTAGAAATAAGAGCAGCAGCATCTGGCATTGGTTTCACATGTTTTGTGGGTAAATTTGTAGACACAACAAGAAATCCTTCTTTACAGTCAGCTACAAAAGTCTTTTCAATTTCAAATATTCGTTCTTTAATGGCAAAGTCAATTTCAGGCAAAATATAATTTTTTATAATCAATTCATATTTCAACGGCTATTCCTGTTATTGTTGTTGTGAATTTTCAAAAATATTTTTGCTAGTATTTTTTAGAATTTTTTGAAAACTGCAAAATAGGCACTTTTTGCATGAAACAGAGGAAAAATGGGTTAAAATGGTAATTTTTAGGGTTTTATAAAAATTTTAAAAAATACTAGCAAAAATATTTTTGAAAATGTTTTTTTGCTGTTACTCTTAGAATTGTTTCAAGAATTTTTTGCATCAAAATATTTTTTGTGAAAAAAGTTGAAAAAGTACACTTTTGCAAAAATTCAAAATATTCCATGGGTTAAGGACATTTTTGCATCATTCGAACGAAAATTAAATGACCTTTCCAAATATATATAATAAGCTATTATTTTCTTATTTATAGTCAAAATATTACATTTTTAAGGGTTTGCAAAGAATTTCTTGACAAACTGTTCATATTTGAATTTTTAATCGACAAAACAACAATGGCGAATACTTTTGCCCTTGACTGTGGATGGCACAAGAATAAGGCATTGTCTGTGAGAAAGTTCACATTGTATACGCCCCGTTATCCCACTTGGAGACACACACACACACAGACGCTCACACACATCCATATTGTATCTGTTTGCCTTCAACTCCAGCAAAAGCCACAACACCCTTGAGATTATTAATTAAAAGACAAGAAAACATAATTTCTAAATTTACACACATGCAAACAAGCCGCACACACACACAGACAGGGGTAGGGGAATTTTCTGTTGTTTTTCTTAGCAATAATGTTGTTTTACAAGCAAAAACACTGGAAAAAGCTGAAAACACATGACAAGGTGAAAAACAATTAAACAAATCGAACAACAACAAAAAATCGATTGTTTACTTTGCGTATTGTTCAACATGTGCTAAAAATCAAATACGTTTTTGTACGTTTTCAACACTGTGCCTTTAATTGGACTGCAAGCTGTCAGTTCTTAAAATACAAACGAAAAAATAAAGAAAATGACTTCAAACTCTGAAAAAAAGGATATGGAAAGATATCGCGTTGTCTTCGATGTGCACGCAGAACCCGAGAGTCACATCTCAACACGGCCCGAAGACGTGAGCACCGAAACCTGAACTTAAATTTACACCAAAAAGAAAGCAACTTACCTGAAGAAATAATTTGCATCTCAATCTCAATTTGCAGAATGGCGCCTTGTATCGCAGATTTGTTGTGGAGTTCTCAAGTCCCCTGGACAAACGTCTCTTTGTCCGGGCCGTGTTTAACGGTCCCACAGATCCCAATTTTCACTGCCTCGTCGATGAGTTTCGCACTGGATTCCGCAGAGCTGCGGATGAGCCCGATTATATCTCAACGACTGATAGTTCATCTGAAACTGAGATCGATGCGAAGACTTTGTAAATAAATGCACATTATAAATGCACACAGTTTGTCAGATAATCTTTATTTTTTTGACAATGTAATAAAATTGCAAAAACAAAAAAGGTTATTCTTATTTTGCACTGCATCAGTGCTGCCAGAATTTCGTAGCTATAATAGCCAATTTGTTAAAAAATGTTTAGCTAGAAATAGCTAGCAAGTTTATAAAGATACTGAAAAGCTTTTAAGACGAAAATTTAGATTAAAGGTTACTAAACAAAATTCAAAACTTTCATATATTTTACCAAGTAAAGTTTTTAGTCGATATCAACAATGACATTACTGGAATAGTTACATTTTTCGAAAGTTGCACTAATTTAGCTATAAAATTGCAAGAGTTTGAGATTTAAAATAATACAAATTGTGATATTTCTGTACAATTTAAAATAGCTTCGCATCAATATTAATTAATTTATTTATTTTTGCTTGTTCTTTTTCGTCAAAAATAATGTATTATTTGTTTAAAAAGATATTAAATTTATCTGGCAATTAAAAATAATACAATAGTGAGTTCCTTATTTTAAATACATTTCTAGCTAATCATCTTTCTAACTATTGCACCATCCAAATTACACAATCTAATCTGGCTACTTAATTGCTAGGAGGGGCAACACTGCTGCACATGTGTGTTCAGTTCGTAGCGAGTTGGCAGCTCTTTGCAAATGTCTACGATTGATACGGCGCAAATCGAGCAGCTTAAAAGTCGACGGGCGCCATAACAGTTAGTCATTTGATATCACAGCCAGTGTGGCAGAATGTTGGCAACATGCCACGTCCCGTTTGCACTTAAAAACGACATGCAACCATCCTGCCCTCACCACCATCTTCATCATCATCATTATCATCATGTTACTAGGTGGGGCAGCCGTGACAAAAGGAGCTTGTGGTGCAGACAGAGGATTCGCTGCAGGATATGATTTTGGCAGACTCCACCATGAAGTTTATAGGCGCAGATTACAGCCGAAAGTACTTGCGATATTTCTGTACAGCTGTGTGGGGGAATGGGGTAAAAGCGACTGAATGCATGGCCAGTTTTAAATGCAAACAATTATTTTATTGTGGTAAAAAAAATAAAATACATTCAATAAGTTACTGTTGCCATAAATTGTCTTAATAGAGCTAAAATTAAAAATAAAAATATGTACATAAGTGTTTTAAAAAAAGTAGTATAAAATGCTTTTCTCTGTATACCACAATTATCAAATCTGACCTGTTTTAACGGTCAACTTATGGCAAAAGCTATCGTTGAGTTTGTGACAAACTCCCACTCTCTATCTTGCTCTCAATTCACGTCCATCATAGTGTGAATGTACAGTAAACAAGTGTCAATTATATATGTATGTATGTATGTGTCTGTGAATTGAAGCCATGTTTCTTAGCTGTGCCATCAATTTAAACGGAGTACGAGTTAAAATTTATGTTGCCAGTTGCCAAGAGCGTTTAAAAGGCAGCATTCCAGGTATTTTTCTATTGACTTCCACACATCCATACATAATGTGGAATGTGCCTTTTATACCCGTTACTTGTAGAGTATAAAGGTATACTAAATTCGTGGCAATGTTTGTAATAGGGAGAAAAGACTGTAAGAGCTAGATCAACCTAATAAGGCATGCAGACAACACAGTGTCTTCAAAAAATTTGTATGCAGTATTTTTTACATCATTTAAATCAAAAATTAATGTATAACATTAAAAGAATAAAAAACTCTATACATGAATTATATTTTTGAAAAATACTTTTAACCTAATAAATCTTGTTTATTAATTTATTTAGCTTGTTCAAAGAACGATATTATAAGCAACTATAAGAAAATAAGAGCAAAAATAATTTCCGTTTAAAAATGATTTTATTTCCAATATAAAATATGCGCAATCTTTAATTTGACAAAACAATTAAATAAATGTTAAACTAAATGGTGTAAAAAGTATCTCAAAGTCGGAAACTCGACTACATACATATATTATTTTGACTTGTTCTTTCTCCAATTGCTGCTCTTTGTGTATTTTCATTTGAATAAGGATTGCGACTTTGGGACTGGAGTGAGAGTGGAGTGGAAACTCAAAGGCGGCATTGTCATCGTTTATGCCGTCAAAGTGAAAATCCATGCGAGAAATTATATGTCAAAGTTTCACTTTTGATATGCAAAAGGCATTTGCCTGGCGTTAACATCGTCTTGGCTGTTTTGGTGGCGAAGAGGACAGGACAGGGACAGAAAGAGGACCAGGGAAGGGAGAAGTTCCACTAGTTCCTCTGAATGTTCTGTGGAAAACGGCACGCTCCAGTGACGCACTGACAAAGACACATTTTTCAGGCCAGGCCCCTGACAACAAAAGGCCAGAAATGCTGAGGGAGAGATAGTGTGGGAGAGAGTGAGGTAGTGAGAAAGAGAGAGAGGGGGAGGGGCGGGATGAGGGAGTTCTACCAATTACTGAACTCAACTGGCCCAGTCGCTGGTTTGGCAACACGCTTGCCTCGTCTCGCCTCGTCTCGCTGTCCCTTGGTCCGCAGGATGTCATTGAAACGTATCCGGCCTTTTAGCCTTTTCTTTTGCTTTTGCTTCTACTTGTTTTTTTCATTTTCGTCTTCTTACAGTTAGTTGTGCGTTCTTCTTCTTCTTCTATTTTTTTTAGGTTTTTTGTCTATGTTGTACGGGTTGACTCGACTGCGCTTCCTATTTGACTGTTTCCTCTCTGTTGACTTTTCCTTGGCTGACAGACAGAGAAACTGAATGACTGACTGACTTACTCTTCTCCTCTCACTCTCTCTATCTGTCTCTCTCTCTCTCTCTCTCTCTCTGGCCACAGCCATCAGCATCAGCATTTTCCGGCAGCATCTTTTGCTGCCACATCATTCAAAGCCATGTAATCTAGCCTACTTTACAGTTGAGATCGCACTGCACTCCAACTGCACTGCACTGGTGCGCCATCTGTCGGCTGTGGTTGCGGCCTCTCAACTGCATTGCAATGCAATCCACACACACACACACACACAGAGACACATACATAGTGCCATCTCTTTCACTCATTGCTGCTCCTTCACCTCAAACCAATTCTTCATTCTGTTTGCGCACTTTGGTTAATTTGATTTCGTTTCTGCTTGACTTTGATTGCCTCTGTGTGTGTGTGTGTGTGTGTGTGTGTGTGTGTGAGTGTGTGTGTATGATAAAACTCTGGTCACACTATGCAGACTTCACGTTACGTCGTCTTGCTGCCAATCAAACGCCATTTTCATACTAAAATGTTTGTAAATTAAAGCGTATTATTATTTTAACCAAACCGAAAAGATTGTCAAGCATTGCAATAGCGTTTGATTGACAGTGATTGATAGTGACACTGACTACCTGACAATTTCACAGCACAAATACTTCGTAATTATTTACTTAAAGCTTTCCTTGTCACTTGTTCTCTTTTTATTAAAAACTTTTGAGATGTAAATAAAAAAAAGTTACCAATCAATTTGGTTGAGATTGATTGACAGTAATATATTACACATAGTTAGTAATTATCAATAATCTATTTGGAAAGCAATATAAAGTAAAGTGCTTTATATTCAATAAAAAAAAAGAGGTCAATCAGTTTGAGATTGATTGACGGACTGACAGCCGCACTATCGGACAGCTTCAAATAGTTTAATAATGAATTATAATGCTTATTGCTGTAAAAAACGTGCCAATCAGTCTGATTAAGATTGATTGACAGACAGATTGAAAGTCTCATTGTCGGACGGTTTCTCTACCATTTAATTAAGAAGAATTTATATAAGCTTACGAGAATCACTAGAAGAAGAAAACAATATTATTATTTGAAGAATATTATATATTTTCGAATTTGGCTGAGGAATCTTTAGAAACAACAAATTTATGTCCTCAAAATCGGAGTTTTGACCAATCGTTGTACAGTTATCCGATATATTTAAATATAAATCATTTCGCTTAAGCTTAATTGATAGTCTGAAAATTTGAAAATTATAAATAGTTTACAACCATTTAATGAACTCTTAAACAGATTTAAGTCTCTCCATGCAACATGGAATATGAATTGAGGCGCTGAATTCATGGCTGAAGAAGTCAGTGCTTTGGACAGCAGGTCAGGCTACCAAGTAATTCATCTTTCTTTTTGCTCATATAACTTGGCCAATGCCTAATAAACGTTGCGAGTCCCTGTCAAAGCAGCCATCGTTAGACAGGCTCCACAATTTATAGAGTCCATTAAACGCAACATTGGTTGCCACTCTCTCTCCCTCTCTCTCTCTGTGTCTCACTGTGTCTTTGTCGCGCTCTGATTGGGATTGCAAAATTGGGAGTAAAGAGAGAGAGAGAGGCTTCTTGGTCTGGGTCTGGTTTTCTGGGCATACGCGACATTCGCCCAGTGACATGCAATTTATTGCCCAGCGGTAATTGGCAGTCCAAAGTCGAGTCCATTCTCCATTCTCTTAGCCCAGATGGGAGTTGCTCCTGTTTATTAATAAATTGTCACTTGCAACTGGCGACGACACACACACACACACACACACACACAGATACACACATATGAGCCAAGTTTGCAGTTTGCTGCTTATTGAACATTATTCTTGGCTGTCGAGGCGGCATTGCCAATTAGCCGATATCATCGTTCATCCTGCAACGTCAGTGTTGCCAGAGTTTTCCTTCCATTGCCTCCTTCTAATCCCTGTTAAGCTTTATCGAAATTGTATCATTATCATAGAGTGTTGCCATTTTTTGGGTCTCTCTCTATTTAGCCTTTTTGTCTGTTTCTGTTTCTGATTCTGATACCTGAGGGAAATCCGCTCATCCGTATGACCGACCACGTGACCGCACTCCCTCTTCATTTATCCATCTCCTCCTCCTCCTCCTCCTCCTCCTCCTCTTCCTCCTCCTCCTCCTCCTCCTCCTCCTCCTCCTCCTCCTTCTTATTGCCAATCTCTTCTTCGTTTTGCTTTTGCCATACGCTTCTTCGATTTGCCGCTAACAAGTTTTCTTACAGTTCTTTATACTTGCTGCTGGACTCTTAGTCTAAGCTGCTTATTATCCTTTGGGAGCGCACACACACACACCAACACACACACACATACACATGTATGTATATGTCTGTGGCAACGTTAATTGGATTTTGAAGATGAAAGACGGATTCGGATTCTTCATCTTAAACTAAAGCATCTTAAATTTCAAGTGCTTCACACGAAACTTTTGCGGTCATTCCATTTCTCTTTCCAATTTCTTGTGCGTTTTTTTCGAAATTCCATCAAAACAAAGCGAGCCAGTGTTGCCAAACTGCACAAATATTAGTAATAAACTAACGCATCTAAATATCAAATGGTGTTTTTAAGTAGATTTGTCAAAATTTGCCAAGTTTGTAAGGCAGCTTTTGTAGATTGAAATAAGTGGTTCTACTAATTTTAAATCCAAATATAAACAAAATGCTCAGTGTTGCCAGACTGCATTAATAATAAAAGATAAATAAAAATACCATTTGGTAAATTGAAGTATATTTATCAAAACGACCAAGATTTAACGACAGCTAAAATCGATTTAATTGAAATCATTTTCACAAATTATAAATCCAATTACACCAATTATAAATCACTACAAATGCAAACAATGCGCACAGCGTTGCCATATGTTTTCACATGGCAAAACCACGTAAATGTTTATTAATGGCTACATATTAAATTTAATTCAATTACAAAATAATTAATATCCAAATAGTAAATGTGAATTGAATAAATATTAAATTATTATGTGAGCAACAATTTATAGTAGATTTTACATTCACATTTTCGGGTACATATTTATTCAATTGATTGATTTGCAAGCATATAATATCCCATAAAAAAAACCTCTTTACGAGGTAAAAGTCTAGTGACGAAAACATTTTCATGCCCCAAAATTTCTGATATCCAATTTTGTGACGAATAATATTAAGTTTTACACATAAATTATTTTAAACAAAATTTTTGCACTCGGCACATTGCGCTAAAATGTCTCAATTCTTCAGACCAAATAAAACTCACTGTTTTGCGCAGTGCCGAATGCAAAAATTTTGTTTAAAATAATTTATGTGTAAAACTTAATATTATTCGTCACAAAATTGGATATCAGAAATTTTGGGGCATGAAAATGTTTTCGTCACTAGACTTTTACCTCGTAAAGAGGTTTTTTTATGGGATATCAGAAATTTTTGAATAAGACATCAGAAATTTTAAAATTGCAATATTTGATGTGATTTGATGTGTAGATTTTTCTTAATTTGTCAAAATGTGGGAAAAAATACCTTATTTAACCTGTAACTGTAACTTTAAGGTATGCCTAAGAGCTCTTCGAAATACCTTTTCAACGATATATAGATCGCATCTGTAGCTTCTATCATTTGGATGCTATGGGGGTTTAAATTTTAGCGGTTTTTAGCGATTTCCCGCTAAACTAGCGATTTTTCGAAAAAGTCGTAGAACAAACGATTCTATATTTTTGATTATAAAATGATTTATCTGCCGCAAAAAGAATTTACCACTTGCAAGCAGTTTACTTCCGCATTACGCTGCAAGCAGTGTATATACTGCATATTTACATGCAGTAGTGTAAAGGAAAAAGGTATATTCAATCAACAGGTAATATCTTGCCCAAACGAATTTTGACAGATAGGTGTTGTATGTCAAAAGACGCGGAAATAAATTGTCTACAACATACTACATATTTAAAAGTGATTTGATGTGTAGATTTTTCTTAAATCGCCAAAATGTGGAGAAAAATACCTTATTTCACCTGTGGCTGTTTACCTATTTTCTTAAAAAAAAAACTTTGAAGGTATGTCTAAAAGCCCTTCGAAATACCTTTTCACCGATATATAGATCGCATCTGTAGCTTCTATCATTTGGATGCTATGGGGGTTTCAATTTTAGCGGTTTTTAGCGATTTCCCGCTAAACTAGCAATTTTTCGAAAAAGTCGTTGAACAAACGTTTATAGATTTTAGAGCAGGAACAAGTCCTCATTCAAACTTTTAAGCTAAATCAACGATTTGATCCAAACAAACAGACAAACAAACAAACAGACACACAAACAAACAAACAGACTGACTTTTCATCTCGTTTTCAAAGGGGCACCAAAAATTTCAAAATTAATTATCTTCTGAACCAGTGATCGGATTTTGATGATCAAGGTGTCATTCGACGCGTATTGATTAGAATAGTTAAAAATTAAAAAAAAATCAAAAAGGCTCCAACGGCCCCATTAGCTCCAATCATTTAAATTTTGCCCCTCCCACTTACACCTGTTTATCTCACGAACCAGGTGAGTTTTCAAAAGTCTTAGTATGCACATTTGTAAGTTTAATTGATACCTTTCGATCGGTATATAACTCGATCGGACAGACATAGCAAATTTTCCATTCTTCCTGTGTATATATGCTAGTCGCCTTCGCACCCTTCGTGCTGCTTTCGTCACTAGCGCGGACTGCCGTCCGCAGTGATTACTTATGTGCTGTAATATTCCAATCATATAATTGTATTTGCTTTCTTCCTTTCGGCAAGTAACAATGGTTGATGGAACATTGATGGAGTTTAATAGCAGTCTAAGAAGTTTTGCTTTGCACCCTGAAACAAAGCCATTTTTCGTTGCCCTAAGGCGATTTTAATCTATGCAAATGGTGTTTGCTGTATGTTAAGTGAAGTAGCTTAAATTGCGAAATAGTTGAGTAAATGTTTCAGTAATAAGATAACAGTAACTACCAACAGTTTAACGATTTTATGTTATTGATTATTACAACAATTATTTAATAACATTTTTAAAATAATTTATTTAATACATTATCCAAATTATATTAAATTCTATCTTTTTTATTAAATATGTTGCAACTGAGCTTGTAAAAAATCCCTGTATGTAAGACGATCTATTAATTTTCAATTGGCCGTGCAAGAAAAGCGCCCGCCTCAACACTTGATGTTAATTCCGAGGGCGTAAAGGGAATGAATTGGAGTGGAGTTTGAACGAGAAAGGGGAAAAACACGAGCACGAAAAAAAGACGCACATAATTCATGGTTCACTCTCTGGCATTGGAGAACTGTCAGCCCAGCTCTCAGACCAAACCAGACCAGGACGGGACAGGACGGAACGGGACGGGACAGGACGACGCTAACAAGCACATTAATAATATCTTAACGGAGACGTTGAAATGGCGCCCACGCCCATTGCCCAAAGCCCAAAGTGAATGTGATCTCCTTCTAGCCAGTCCTCTCTCCCTCCCCACTCTTTTCCTCTCTGTCCCCTCATCAGCTCATTGCAGGACGTGGTCGAGCACAAAATGCAGTTAATTAATCATTTGAAGTAAAAGTAGTTTGGTGCTTGATTTATTTTCGGGTCCATAAGAAGTCTCTACGCTACCACAACAAAAGGTAAAGTTTGTCTGTTTTATTTTTTTGTCAGGATTGGAATCATCTCCTCAAACAATGAACGGCGTCCACAAAACTGGCGCCAGTTTCAGATATTAAAAAGCAACAAGAACGGGAAAAACCACAGCGACAGCAAGTCAGATGCAAAGAACCGAGTAGAAAAGACAACAGTCGAGAGAACTCGATTGTAAGAGACTCTGTACTGAAGTTGAGTAAAATTGATTTTTATTAAATCACATTCGAGATCGTGTTTTACTTCTTAGTTTTTCAGATTTTTTAAACTTCACAAAAATATGTGTTTTTCAAAAATTAACAACATTTTTAGTAAGAAATATTTTTTTTTAGAAATATATATATATGTTAATTTTAATAGATTTTGCAACTTTTTACTCAATTCAATAATTCATTTTATTTAATTCAAAAATGCTTACAAATTTAAAGCAATGAAAATATCAGCATTTTTTCAAACTTGTTTATGTTTTTAAGTTTAGCTTTTTTTCCCATATTTTAACTCCACACAAATGACACTCTGATACAACTAGACAGACTCTGTTCTCATTTCTGTTGACAAACTTAATTGACCCTATGTACTTTTATAGTACACGGTCTAAAAAGGATGGTGGATAGAGATGGAGAATAAAGGATTCAGAGCGAGGCAATGCGTTCGAATTGACTATGAGTCGATTAATTAAACCGCAAGCGTTTAAGCGGCAAACCGCAGCATCGACATTCAAGTTTGCTTTAATTTGACTTTCACTTTTACCAAAAAACACACACATAGATAGAGAGAGAGAAAGAGGGAGGGAGTGAGTGAGAAAGAGAGAGAGAGAGACACACATACGCATATAGGGACCGTGTCCCAACGCGACAGAGGCAATCAAATTTCGTATTAATTATGTGCTTAACCAAACACCTCGCCATATGAGAGAGCAAGAGAGGGAGTGAGAGGGAGAAGGACGGAGGGACAAGCATCCGGTGCAGAGGCGTGGGTGGGTGGGGTTACAGGGTAGCTGTTCAAATTGTAAACTGTCAGCTGGGGTCACGTTGGGTTGGGTTGGGGATTATGCGACGATGAGCAGCGAGAAACGAAAATGAGAGAATAGCCATAGAGAAAGGAGAGAGAGGACGACACACACACACACAAATAGGCTGACAATGTGCACAGTCTGTTGGGCATGCGGGTCAGGGACAGGGTAATAAGTCTTTGGTTTCCACAATTTTGCTGGGGACACGACGAAACGAAACGAAACGAAGCGGCGCCTGTCGAAAATCCTTTTGCGGCTTATGTTCATACGGGCGACACACATGTCACGGGTCAGTTGCTGCCTTCCACACGAGGCTTACACAACTGACCCACCCCACTTTTTTGACTCCTCCTCCGCCTGCAATCTACATTATTTACATAAATCACACATGAACACATTTACATATGTAAAAGTATTATAAAAACATGTTCTTGTCTATAAGGTATTATTTTTTGTTAATTTGATTTAATTTGCGATCAGTTTCAAGTCGCACGCGCTTGCGTATTGGCTGCAACAGTCTGGCAACGCTGCTTGGACTTGGCTCTTTTTGTTGGTAATGACTGGATTAACCAAAGATTTATACAATTTTAGAGGTAGATCCGCCTTTTTAAATTAATATTATTTTCGATTTTTTTCAATGTTTATCAAATGAAATGAAATTAATCTTGAAGTCACACGAGCATGCGTACTAAATAAATACTATAAACCGCAGCAGTCTGGCAGCGCTGTGGTGGCTTTTGAGCCAGTGTGTACCTATTAGCTTTACAAATCGCCATTTCCAGCAATTAAACACAAATCACAACAAAAAATGTAAACAAAACACCAGCAAAAAGAAAAGCACAATAAAAATCAAAACAACACAACAATAGAAAAGAAGGAGGGACTGAAGAAGAAGAATTAGAAGAAGCGCAGACAGCGAAAAGCTAAAAGTTATGCAGTTTTTTAAGTGAATATGATTGCATTCTAATGTCAGCCATAAATTAGCAACTTGCACGCGATGCAAGTCCATGTAACACCCCCATCCCCCATCCCTTACCTTAGCACCCCCTCTATGTCTGACTCTCTCTCACTCTTATGTGGTATAACCGCCTCCAACGTCGTGCATTACGTGACAGGAGTATGTGAAACTTTTCAGCTTGAACGAAAATTTATATGCTGCAACGGAAAAAAGAGCATGAAAAAATAAATAAAAAGTGTAAAAGAATGTGCGAAAAATTCGTCGAGCATAGAAATAGAATGAAAGGCATACAGACAATGAGAGAGTGGGAGAGAGATAGCGAGAGTGAGTGGAGTCTCTAGTTGGGAATCAGATCAGACGGACAGGCGGACGGACGGTGGCGTTGTGGGAGTTACAGCATTCAACATTTTGTGCGGTTTTCGCGTGCCACTCGAAATGTTGAACGTGTCTTTGCCGCTGCTTCCGCCGCTGCCGCTGCTCCCGCTGTGACTTTTTCCAGCTGCTCCACCCAACATCTAACGCAATGCCGCAGCTGCAGATGAAAAACTGCCAGGGATTACACATGTGCGAGGAAAGAGGAGAGAGGAAGGCGGACAGGCAAAAGTTTAACCGCTTCATTTTCATGTTGATTATAATCTTTATATAGCATGTATTTAACATTGATCGAACGGGCTGCAAAGTGCTTGCACTCAGTGTTAGAGATGCACGTTATTGACGCCATATATGTAATAAAAACATCTACTTCTAAGTGACTATTAATATTCATACAGTACTCATTAGAGAAATATTCAGTTCTGATTATTAGTCAGATATTGATTTAATAAAAATTAAAAACCAATGTTATACGGATACTAGACAACAGCCGGATTCTAGTTTTTAGTAAAAACTTTATGCCAGACACACTTATTTTTAATAAATTCTGGTATTTTACTTTAGCGGTTATTCGAAAGAGTGCTTTCATTTTTAATCATCAATTGAGAGAGTCATAACAAATTTGAAAACGATGTAAGTACACCTTCTGAAAGCTTTTAAGCATGTAAAGCAAATTATTTAGTAAGGAAAATAATTGTACAATTGGAAAATGTCATTTATGTGGCATTTTTAAGGTTTTTTACTTTAAAATTCGAGAAAATTTCGAAAATAGTTTCAGCTTTTTTATTTACACAGTTGATTGAAAATTATAAAAGTAATTCAAACCTATTTTTCACTCAACGACATTTTATGACTGAACGATATTTTCGTCACTAGTAGTATTTAGCTTGCTGTACAATTGGAATGGCAACTCTATCGATATAATGTCGATAAATTCCAGTGCATTGGCAGCACTTTGACACAAGTGTAGAGCAAGGTGGAATTACATAGTAAATTCACCTTGGTGTAGAGTAGCCCTGGCACAGAGCTTTATTCTCACTCTTTTGTGTTTGTGCCTTAGCAGCTGACGAAAACTATTTTCTTTGTACCGTCAAATTTTTATTTGAATTGCTGAGTAATTGAAGTTAAAAAAAAAAAACTGTGTGCATTCCAAATGGCAAGTGGCAATGAAAATGGTCGGGTCAGTTGCGTTTTTATTTTTATACAAACACTTCCAAACTTTACAAAAAATAAATTAAAATTAAAAAAAAAAAAACTGAAATCTAACTATGCAGGTGTTTCGTCTGTACATAGACGTGGAGCCGGCAACCTTGGAGGAGCGTCGCAAGCGTCTGGTGGACCAGCAAAAGGCCCTGGCAACGGCTCGCCAAGTGAGTCCACGGCCCAAGAATGTGGTGACCATTGTGATTGGGCCGACAGAGTTGCCATGCGATCTGGATTTGTTGCAGCGCGCCACGAAGTTCTTTGTGCGGGGCAAACCAGGGATGGCATACGGATTGCCCGCCTGTCACGTCGGCTTGGAGTCCTTCATCACCATCTACAAGTGGATGGCGAGGCCGAGTCAAGTGGTGCCCCCGAAACTCCTGATGGGCGTCTATCGGGCTGCCATCTATTTGAATATTAAGGTACTGTTGGAACAATTCAATGAAAAGTTTCGTGATCCGCGTACGGCGCGTGAGGAGATCGGTTTCTATATGTTCTGTGGCCTCCATGCCATGAATCTGTATGTGCCAGTCCGCAAGATGCTATCCGTGAATCGGTACTTTCTAACCATGGTCGGGACCGCAGAGTATTTGCGTTTATTGCCAAATGCGTTGGTCAGGTTGTTGCGCTCGACCAACATTTGCGTGAACTCGGAGATGGAGGTGCTGATTGCCACCATCTTGTGGCTCTTCCACGACTATCGATCCCGTCATTCCCACACCATGGAATTGCTGGACTGTGTGCGCTTCGATAGCATTCCTTTCGAGGCTCTGCTTCAGTTCCGCGATCATTGTCCATTAAGTCCGCTGACTCAGCTGCTTTTCCGGCCAGAGTTCGACATGTTCTTGAAGCGTGCTCCGTCGCTGAACAATAATATTCGATATTGCAATCGTCGCATCTGGATTTATGATCCGCAGTGCAAGTATCACCACGATGCTCATTGTCCGAGGCGCAACTTCATCACTCTCGAGCAGTTCATGGACTTCCAGAGGGTGTTGCGTGCAGCTCCGAATCTTCATTGGTGCAATCGCCATCAGCTCAATCCCTATATGCACAGTTGTCGGCACGAGATCTGTCGACGCTTCCCGAAATTACCACACAGCCGAAGAATATCCAATTATTGAATCAGTCAGTCAATCAATCAATCTGTGAGCTATTCATTCAATCACTGACTTTGACTCATGACTCTGAAAACTAATTGCATCAATCAATCGATCAATCAATAGAGTCGAGGAGACATTCGCGACTTTGAGTACAAACTGAATCAATCAACCTTTCAATCATTCAGTCCATCAATCTTTCAATCATGCATAAATGTCAAGGAATGCCCTGATCGTAAGCAGAGAAATCACTTACCCCATTCAGTCAATCAGCTCTTCAATCAATCAATAGACACAATGATTCAATCAAGCAACCACCTTTTTTAATAACTAACACTTAATTCAAATTAACATATTATCATCTATTGTAATCTGTTTATTTTTTCCATAACCCGATACTAACTGTAATACACTTAAACTAAATCCGAATAACTTTAATCTTTCATGTTATACTAACTACTAAACACTATTAAAAAACATTTGCTTACTTTCATTTATTTTAATCTTTTTCATTTAACACATGTACAGCCTATAGTTATCCTATTCAATCTATTTATCATTTTTATATCTATAACTAAATTTTTTTTTAAAACAGCTGAAAAGTAGAAGACGCGTAAGATGATAATTTTAGCCAGGTGGCAACTCTGGTAAGTTATAACAGCCACTAACCAGTTAATTCTGAGACGACGCAGCACTAAGCAAATAACGTATTGAGAACCCATCCCATGCAACTAAAATGTCACAGCCAAAATGCTTTGCGGAGCGTCCACCTCGACGTGTTACCGATCTGGCAATATTGTTCTAGTGGAATTTATAAGAGAAGCGATTTTATTTTTGAGGCCGTTGCTTGCGAAATGAAAACATGTAAAATATGAAATACCCTCGCCGTAAAGCGTGATACCCACATTATTTAATTAAAAAAAAAAACCCTTTATTTATATAAACAATATTGCCAGTCGGTAACACTTTCGTGGACGCTCCGCAAAGCATTTTGGCTGTGACACTTATTTGTATAAGAAGGGTTTTCTATAGGTTATTCGCTTAGTGCTAAAAGTAAATGTTAAAATGCATGCTAAAAGTTCGAAGGCACACGAAAAAGCTGCATAACAGATGGCAACACTGACGACACTTGCCAAATGACCCAGAAACTAACAATTTTAACTACATATGTACATGTAAGAGTGCTTGTTAACTATTGACAGGCACATGAGAAAAACTTGACCTCAGAGAATTAAATTTCTCGTAACTCATTTGCGACATTTGTTCTGTTTTGAGGTCATGTTTACTTAAACTCTAGTATTTTCTATTTGCTTTGTTTTGGGTGCACTCTTGGGGAGAGCTGAAGCTGCCACATGCAGTTGCCACACCGTCGAAACATTTGAAGTGAGAATGAGACAAAGTGACCAATTCTATTTCTATTTCTTTTTTTAAGCGCGTTGGTTTTACAATTCGTCCCCAGTGTGGGGCATGAAGTGTGGATCTTTTGGGGCATGCCCCTTTGATGTTACACATTCCACAGACTTCGTTGTTTGCTGTTGTGTTTTGTGAAACGATACAAATTTATATCCATTAACGATGCGGGGCTGAAATATTTGTGCTAATTGGCATTTGGCATTTGAGCCAAAGGACGAGGTCAAGTTCGGAATTCCGTGCCCAATTTTGTAATTAATCATTTTCTGATTTGCCATCCACAAGAGGATGGTGTAGAGGGGGTGTGGGAGAGGTGCCTGTCCAGCCATTGTTGCCACATTTTCCGGGGCATTTCACGCGCCGTTAAAGTTTAATCGAAAAAGTATTTTTGTGGCCAATGAAAATTCCAATAACGAAATTCCAGCAACAATGAGATGAAAAAAAAAACTTCTTTTCTTTCGCACATTTTGTTCTCATCTCCTCTTGCTTTATTTTTTATGCTCGGCAATCGAAAAGTTGTTGGCCCCGAGACGAGGCCAGGTATTAAGAGCCAGCGCCTTTTGGCCAATAATTTTTGATGAAGTGCAGCCTGCAATTGACAGCGGCTCAAATTGCGGCTCAACTTTTGTGCTTCATTTGCGCTTCAAAACTTTGCATCTAAACGCGCAATTAAACCACAAATTTTAAATTCAAAACTTTGACAGTGCCAAGGCACTGAGGCAGGTCCTAGATTTGAACTAAAAGCGGAGAAAGCGGAATAAACAGCTGCTGCCTTCGGAGAAACTTGGATAAAACATCATATGCAGCTAATGCATATTTTTATTGTTTTTCCCCCTCCACAAAAAACTTTCGTCATTTCAAAGAAAACAAAAATATATAAAATTAATATATGTATGTATTTTCTCTAGGACGGCCAGCAAAGTTTTCAAAAGCCTGTATATATTTTAACTGTCGGTGGCTCTGCAATTTCCAAATGCTGACAAAAATACCCAGAGATTGGAATAGTTTTTATTGAATATTTTAAGAAGTCCTAAAAAGTTTTCGATTAAATTTTTTCTTAAAAATTTATTAATTCAATTCAATTTTAGAAATAATTTTATACTTTTACTCTGTCTACAAAATCCAAATCTTACAAAATTTTTAAAAGTAACCATAACATTCTTTTAAAGGTCTTGAAACTATTGATGTAAATCCAAACAGTGATTCGAGTTTAATATAAAAATGTAAAAAACCTACAAAAAATGAATGGAGTTGCTGATATATCTCACAATAATAACGATATATCGAGTGTTCCTCCAAATCAATAAATTTTAAAGAAAACGTAAACTAGACGGCATATTTATCTGGGTTGCCTCTGATTCAATTGTAAGTCTGCTGAATCAAATGTTGACTGTTAAGTCGGAGGATAGCATCTACTTGTTTAATTTAAATGGCATTCGTTAGAAACAAATCTCAGAAAATCAAACACAAGGTAAAAGGTAAATAAAAATTTTTAATTTGTTTTTTGGCCATATTAATATAAAAAACTAACTACGGGAACTTTTAAATCAAATTAAAAAAAAATAAAAATAAAAAGCGGAAGCACTAACGTTGATGGTTGTTGGCACCAATGGCACCAAGGGAAGCACCCCAGCAGTTGGCTGGACACCAGAAGAAGTCGCAATCGCAATCACAGTCGCAATCTCAGTCCACGGCCAAGAGCCACACGCATGAAATGCCCGCAAAGCTGAAAAAGGGCAGCGTTTTAAGCGCCATCGAGGACATACAGCGCATGTGAGTACAAGGTTATTATTGTTTCAACAAAATAAAAAAAACATACATATTTTAAAAGATATATGTATTTATCCGGTAATACATATATACGTATGTATATAGGTTTCCCCTTTACATTTATGATATTATATTACGCATTTTTTAATGCTCCTTCGTGCGGCTTTTACATCGATTGTTTTCATGTCCTTTTAGTTCAATGTTTTTCCATGATTCGTTATTATTTTTTTTAAGCATTTCGTTTAAGGTTGCACACAAAATGAAATGCAGATTCGTTGACACATTAATTCACCGAAATCGGTGAATCTTCATATCTGTTTAAAATAAACTAATAATGCAAAATGTTTGATTAAATCAACATATGCTGGAAACATGTTTATTAATCAAATAACAATTATAATATGAAATTTTAACTAAAATCATTGTGAAGAATTTTTTTGCTTGAATTAAACCAAAGTAGCTAAGTTAAATTATAAAAAATTAAATTCTTAATACTGCAATGCAGATCACTTAATTCTTGATTTTTATTGTTAATTAAATTGCAAAAGTAACATTAATGTACAATTACAAATGAAAAATTAAAAATATATCAAAAAACGCGTTGTCCTGATTATTAAAAAAAAAACTATCAAATTAGTAACTTTTATAATTGATAAATTAAAAATTTAATTTAAGTGAATTTTAAGATATTCAATATATAAAGCCTTATATTTTATTTTTTTTTATTTGTATCTCGTTCAACACACATGGAAATATTTATTTGGCCCCTTAAATAAAAATTGAAGTTTAATAATAAATTTGCGATTTTTTAATATAAATTATAAATATGTATTTTATTTAAGAAATTCATAAATAAATATATGTATATTACATTAACCAAGTAACCAAGTAAAAAGTTCCAAGTACACCTCAAAAATTAGATAAAAATATTCTTCAAAAGACTAAAAGTGTTGTATTTTGATGTTGTTATTGTTGTTGTTCGTTCAGGTCACCGGATGCGATTGTGCAGGAGTTCGATCGAATGGCGGAGCACACGGAGCGTCACTTCAAGGAGGGCGATGCGCCGCACATGCCGTGCACCAAGGTGGCGGACAAGCTGCTGCGCTGTCTGCGGCAGCATCACCAGGAGTCCTACATGTGCTTCCCCGCGATGGAGGAGTACCGCCAATGCGTCGGACTCGCCACCCAGACCTATGTCGATGAGCTGGCCGAGCGGGAGGAGCGACAGAATCCACAGCTGCTGCCGGTGGTGCCGCCACAAACCATCGCGTTGCCAACGACGTCGCCAGCATCGCCAGCGTTGCCAACGTCGCCAACTTCACCAGCCGCAGTCAACAAGGAAGTGCGACGCACACGCAGCTGGATTAAGCCATGGACTTGGCTGCGTTAAAGCCTCAAAATCAAATCGAATGAAACGAAATCAAATCAAATTTTAAAACCAATTTCCAGCACAACAACAAACACACATTTCCCCACTCAAACCACACGACGCACTATCAAAATTGCAGGCAGCGTCATTTGGTATCATGTGGCATGTGCATGTGGTGCATGCCCCATTTGACTCTTGCCCCATGGATAAATCGTTTTACTAATTAAACAGACGGCGTCTCGCCGCATCCACTTGCAGTTGCAGCTCCATCTTTTGCTAAATGGGAGTAAAAAATATGTAAGGTAGCTAAATATTTGTGCTGCACTTTGGAGCATGCAGCAAGTTGCATGCCTCACATAAAACTTGCCCCGCGGCCAGTTTTTTGGTTAGACTGCTGAATGCTGAAGTTGGCTTACAAAGTTGTCTCCTCTCTCTCTCTTTGGTCGCTCTCTATTCATTCATTTGAATGTCTACATCATCTGCCAGCTGCTGTTTCCCCTCTCTCTCTCTGTCTCTCTCTCTATCTATCTATCCACATGTGGTAAGGACCTGGCTGCATCCTGTCTGCCTTACGGTGCTGCAATTTGCAATAAAAGTAAATCTGCTGCAGCTGCACAGCTAACACAGCTCCTGCGGCAGCTGAAACCTGATATATACATCGTATCCCCTTTCTCCTCTTCACCCCCTCTTCTACACTTCCACACACACACACACACACATACACACACTGACTGCCATCATAGGCATGTGTGTGCGGCTTCAGGTTGAAAGCCTTTTGGCCACGGTAAGCAAACATTAGAATTTATTAAATCCAGCACAGTCCCAGCCCCAAAAAACTTTCCAAAAATACTGAAAACCATGCGACAAGTTGGCATTACCCCACGAGATACCCTCTAAATTTAGGATACATAGTTTTAGTGGTTTCAAGCAAGTCTGCACAGATTCTCGAAGCTTTTGAAGCCAAAGTTTTGGATTAAATCTTGCTTCAATTTTATTTTTTCACATTTTTTAGCATTCTTAATTGTGGTTTGTGATTTTTTTTATACATCCATTTTTTTTTTTTTATTTAAGATTACAAGAATCAACTTTTAATAATGACTTGTGTTAGTGGCAATGCACAACTATGAGATACTCTGTTAATTTATCTGAAATATAGGCTATGCATAATCTAACCTATTTGTTATATATAGTTTCATAGTTTTATATTTTGTATATTATACATACGTATAATCGATCACAAACTGTTCATTTGAATTGAAAAATACTAATGTTTAATATTTTTACGGAAGGTTCGAAATCTAAAAGTGAATTGAACTTGTACTTTATGTTTATTAAACACGTATTAACAGGCGTTAAAGGACAGCTCATAAGCGTGTACTTATTGTTTTAACTAGTAGCGTACATATGCAGAGTATTGTCAAATGAAAGAGACTTCTATAAACCTCGACTTATGTATATATGTAGATAGGTACAGGGTAGACATACATATATTCTACATTTAGTGCATCAAGCTTTATACAAATCAAACTTCTGCTGTGTCTGTGTCATACCCTTTCTTTAACTTTTAATAAGTACAGGGTATAGAAAGAAAAATTATTGCATATAAAACTCACCTGGCTAGTGAGCAAGTGAGAGCGAAGAGAGGAGGGAAACCAAAGCGGCGGCTGTAAATGTTGTTTGGACAAAGGGGGAGCAATAAACTTTTGGGCGCCTTTTCATATGTGTGTGTGTGTGTATGTGTTTGTGTGCGCCACGCCCACAGCTATACGCACTCCATTGCCTGCTAAAGATTTGTATTATCTTTGTATACACACACACACACACCAACACACACATGGGGCCATATACCAATAATCCAACATTGCTTTTAGCATTCTCCACCCGAAAAACGTAGTAAAAAATGTATCAAAAAAAAAATAAGGAGGAAAATGAGAAAGAGGAGCAGGCAAAATGCCTGCGAGCAGCTAAAAGAGTTTTCGACCAACGTCAACAACAACAACAAGAAAAACAAAAACAAAAAACAACAAATACAACAATAACATGACCCAACTCATGCCCAGCTCATACTGACCAAAGGCATATCGAAGATAGATATGAAAATATCTCAAGATAAGCGAAATGAAAAAGGAATGAACGTTATTGAACAATGAAAACTCTCAAGGAATGAAAGATGACTTTTCGAGATACATATGTTTGTGCATGGAAATGTGTTTGAGTTCATTCTCCAGCTGAATTATTCTTTAAAATACGAGTCCATTTTGAAAGTGGAAGGTTTCTTAAAGAGACTCTAGTGAGGTGAAATGAACTGAACTGAGATGAATGGCAATTTAATGAGTAGACTGAAATAATTCCTTGCAATGTAATGGAAAAATGATTTTTTAAAGAGATTCTGGTAAAGTGATATGTGTTGAATTTGAATTTGATGAAAAAAGTCTATCGAAATGTCTTTAAAGCCTTTTTCATTCAACACTTTTGGTTGAGGACTGTATGAAAAGAGTGTTTAAATATTGCTACAGCTAAAGTTCCTTAACAGTTTTTTTTTAAATGACTTTTTAATAAGTAAAGTAATGCATTTCACATTAATCCTCACTGAATTCTTTAAGAAGTTTCTTGAGAGACACATAACATAGAAATGTGCTGAAGAAACTCTATTTGAATATTAAGTAGTGTCTAAAATAAAATATTCATATATGTATGAGCTCTGAATATATTTTAAAAAGTACAGAGACTACGTATAAAATGTGAAATAAAAGAATTTGCTTTAACTTAAATTTCAAATTTACATTAATATCTCAAGGTAAATTATACTTTAAGAATAGATATTGTAACATTCTTCACATACATGGCTTCAAGAAAGTTCTTTAAATTATATTCATCTACAATATTTACGATATTTTAAGAACAGCAATAAAATTGACAGAATTAAAAAAATTAGATTGAGAAAATAAGGATGTATAAATATTTAGTGACAGTGATATTTAGTATTCGAATTTTAATAGTTGTGCAATTTAATAAAATCCTATGATTTTTCCAATATAATTTAAGTCTTCTACTATTGAATATTTTCATTAAAAATTTGCTTATTTCTTTTAGCTCTCAAAAATTCAATCGATCGCAGCCAGAGGGCAAAAATTTGAAGAGGCCTTTGCCACAAGCATAAGTTGAGTCTTGTTTGTTTGGCTCTAAGTAATATCTACAAGCTCAGATCTCTAATCCCTAATGTTCTATCATTGTTCACCGGCTTTCGACCTGAGCCAGAAGCTGTTTTCGGGCATCTTTCTGGAAAAAAACTGTGGGCCGACATTAACTTAATAAAAAGAAAAGAAAAGAGGCAGCAAAATAACGGAGCATGCAACAACTTAAGCAACAACAACAACAACGACAACAACAAATCAGTGTTCTCAACTACCGCCAACCTGTGCGCGCCACGCCTCCTTGCACCCCTTTCTCCTTTTACCCCTTAGCCCTTCCTCAGCCCCAGACAGGAAACGTCCCAGCTGCCTGAACTGAACAGAACCCTTGAGTTTATGCTCGTTTAGCTGTTTCTTTTCGTGCTTTCAGTTCTTCCGTTCAGATACCCTGTATACATAAATATAGCTACAAATGGGTTTGCCAGATGTGTGACTACTAAGTCTAAATTAAATTCGAATGTATACTGTTAAAAACATATTTTTTTTGTAATATTTCACCCAAAAACTCTTAGATTGGTGCAGAATTTAAATTTTCAAAAATTCGTAAAAAAATTGTTTTGAGAACCCAAAATTCCTATAAAGAATTTCGTGTGCTACAACATTTCATTATTTAAGAAACTCATTATTTTACTGAATAAATATACCCTGTACATTTTTTTCCCTATTTATGTACGGTCTAAATGACAATACTTTGCTTAGGATGTAACAGGCAGTCCCTTATATACATACATACAATCTGTGAGATTGGTTGAGATATCTTGAGAAAGAAAGATATCTCATTGCGTCAGTTAGTCAGGACAAAGAATTTTATATATATAGATAAGTAAAATATACAAGTTGTTATAATATAAGAGCTACAGGGTATTTCTAAGTCGCACCTCTCTAACTTATGCGAACGGTACTTGTATTTTTTTTTTTTTGGTGAAAGGGTAAAAGAGTCTGCGTATCTTATTTACTTTTTTTTTTAGCCTCCGCCGCCGTCGAAACATAGTGGCATAAAGATTATTATGAAAGTATTTTGCTAAGCTTCTCGTTCTCGTGTCTTGCACTTGCATTGGCATCCACGCCCTTTAAAGAAATGGGGAAGGAGGGAGGGAGGGAGGGAGGTTATGAAGGGGTTGGGAAAGCTGTTACAGGTATGTACATATGTACGTTAGCAAGTATCTGTGTATCTGGGTGTATCCATCTCTGTCATGCCATTTGGCTGGGCACTCTTGAGGGCTTAAGTGTGCATGCATTACGGAATGTGTGTACTCCAGTTCCATACACATATGTACATATGAGCACAGATGACGGATACGAGTTTACGTATTTCCATCTACATACACACACAGGTATAACTACACGTAATCGCACTAGGTATAATTTATTAGTGCACTGCTTTAAATTTGATCTCGACTTGTGCCAAATATCTGACTGACTCTGAGCTTAGCAACCCATTCCCAATTCCCAATTAGTGCAGCCCATTCAGCAGTGAAATCCGATGAGTATCTGCCTGGCTGTCAATCGGAACAAACTCAACTCATGCTTCAGGCATTTTAAATGATATTTTTGACACAGATTTTGCCAAGAACCGGTCAATCAGTCAGTCCGTCAATCAAAGCAGCAAACAAAAGGTCATGTTCTCAATTTCATTTTCGAAGCAAATTTGATAATAATGATTATGCTTTAATTGGACAAGTTACGTCAACTGTTTTCAATAAATCATTTAATTGTAAAACTCGTGGTAGCTCTTGTAATTTATATTTGACCCGTTTAAATGGGTAAGAACATTAAGTGATTTGTCCTGTGTGGCTAAATACATATGTATTTAAAGGGAACTCTTTTGGTTAAAATATTCGAACTTACAGCTCATTGGCTCATCAATATTTACACCTGGGTCCGTAAAGTTTTTAATTCTTAAAATATAAATTATAAAATAATCATTTCTTGAATTTTATAAAAATAAACAAAAAGAAAGAACAATTATTATCCTTTATCAGATAAATTTAAAATACAAGTTTTGTTTTCAATAAAATTAGAATTAATTTTTATTATGTCTAAAATCTCAAAGCAAATACATGAAAACTAGCATATTGCACATACACTCCCCGAAATTTAATTAAATGCACCTTATTTTTGCATTAAAAAATATTGATTGACAATAACGGTACCTTAAATTCATCATCAAGTGTGGTCATTGTTATTAGTTGTCTATTATAAGTTTCGAAAAAATCATTTACCGTCAGATTTCAGGTTGCTTTTTCTGAACTTTCGTTTTGGTGCAACTTTTAGTGCGAAATTCAATTAAAGGCAGTGCCTTTGTAGTTGTTTCCAAGAAATGTCCTGATGACAAATAAACTATGTCAGTATTTATTTTAAATGCTGAGTCTATTGATAAGTAGAAAATAACTGAAAAACGCAGATATCAATTCCGAATTGAATACAGGAAAGGGTACGGCACTATCATCCTAAGAAGTTGCTAAGGTCCTTGCTTACAAGGATACTAAGAGCTCCAACCGGAATATTTCACTGATATTAACTCGTTAAGTCCCAGCAAAGGTCAATTTGATCAAATTAAAGAAAACTATATTAAAAATTGGTCTGAAAACAACAATCAAAAAATTTCCATAAGGCCCAAATCGGGAATCATTCGCTCCAGCTCAAAAAAAAAACTCTACTGTATCCAATTTTAAAACTGATTTGCAGTTGCCAATAACAACACTTCGAGTACACCAAATTTTGTCGAGCAGCGACCGCTCAAAGTGAAGGAAAACTAAGTTGAAGACAGACGTATGGTTCGTATGGACGTAATATATGGGTTTCAGTAAGAGCTGTCTTCAACTTAGTTTTCCTTCACTTTGAGCGGTCGCTGCTCGACAAAATTTGGTGTACTCGAAGTGTTGTTATTGGCAACTGCAAATCAGTTTTAAAATTGGATACAGTAGAGTTTTTTTTTTAGCTGGAGCGAATAATTCCCGATTTGGGCCTTATGGTAATTTTTTGATTGTTGTTTTCAGACCAATTTTTGATATAGTTTTCTTTAATTTGATCAAATTGTGCTTTGCTGGGACTTAACGAGTTAATATCAGTGAAATATTCCGGTTGGAGCTCTTAGTATCCTTGTAAGCAAGGACCTTAGCAACTTCTTAGGATGATAGTGCCGTACCCTTTCCTGTATTTAATTCGGAATTGATATCTGCGTTTTTCAGTTATTTTCTACTTATCAATAGACTCAGCACTTGAAATAAATACTGAAGAAATTTATTTGTCATCAGGACATTTCTTAGCAACAATTACAAAGGCACTGCCTTTAATTGAATTTCGCATGAAAAGTTGCACCTAAACGAAAGTTCAGATAAAGCAACCTGAAATCTAACGGTAAATGATTTTTTCGAAACTTATAATAGACAACTAATAACAATGACCACACTTAATGATGAATTTAAGGTACCGTTATTGTCAATCAATATTTTTTAATGCAAAAATAAGGTGCCTTTAATTAAATTTCGGGGAGTGTATGTATGTAAAATTCAAATGAGTATTTACAGTCACTGATTTGTGTATGTATTTTTACAATAGTCTCAGTTGTAGCTGTGACAGCAAAATCACCACAAATATTGCTCAACTCTTTTTCAGATATCGAAGTCACATTTTTTAATGCATTCCACAATCGGCGAGAAGTTAATTTATGCCAAAGTATTTTTGGCTGTCTGCCCAAAGCTTTGAATTCGTTTTCGGGTTGTGAGCGAAAATGTTTTGGGAGGTGTTGGGTTGTAGTTTTTTTTCCAAAGTATTCAGTCAAATTTCATGTTTTTGGTTTTATTTGTTGGTGCCATTGCTGGATTTGGCATATGGCAAACCGTTGTAGAACAAACAGTTTCGGGAGCCAAAAAACAATATACTCTTCTTCAAGTTGGAGTGCGAGCATAATGTTTGAGTTGCAAACTGTGTAACGTTTGATTTTATATTAATTCAAAACAAATTCCCAAGCCGGAAATTCATTTTATAATACTTATAATAATGAACTAATAAATAAACTAAATATAATAATCTAATAAATTATACATAAATAAATATTTTCATAAACTAAATATTATTTTTTTTGCTGTCTACAGGGCATCTGTGAGTCGTAGGCCTTTTTCCTTTTTCTTTTTCTGGGCTTTTTCATGAAGTGAAATGAAATAATGCAAAGCTGTTGCATAAGTGCATTTGTCTGTTTGTTTCACGCCAATGCCAACAACATCGCGAAGCAGGACGCCAATTTCTCTCACCACCCCTTCCCTCCCTCTCCCTTCCCTCCTCTAACCCCCCCTTTGTACTTGGCCCCTTCCCTGCTGCTGCTACCCTCTGTGCAGCACTATCAAGCACTTGTTTTCAACGAAATCAATTTAGCGTAAGAAGTTTTTATACCCGATACTCGTTAAATACCAAGGGTATATTATATTCAATGCTTTAAATAAATTCATAATGCCGCAAAGAACAAAGTACAAACAAATGCTTACATCTGGATCTCAGACACTATGAAAGATAGATTAAGTAAATTATGTTTGAATTTATATAATTTAATTCAACCCCACTAAGAACCTATATAAGTATCAACAGTCGAATCCGCCTATTTGTATTAATATCTAGATCTCAGATACAAGAATTAAATTTGACTCAAAATTGTTTTGAATTTTTCCCTTTCCACACTACAAGAGCTGGAAATTCTAAAATCGGTGAATAGTCGCGTATTTTTCTATTGAGCTTCACAGTTGAGCATCACAATTTTTCCATCTCCGCAAATCAAAAATTATTATAATTAATCACTTTACTTGATCGCATCAAGATCTGTTGAATATCATGGAAGTTATAACTATTTTAAGTTTTTATGCAGCACATTTATTTTATGCTTGGACTTAAAATTTATACATTTTAATTGTTACATATCATCAGAATTACTTGTTTTGTTTTGTTTAAAATGTTTTTGAGAGATGCAGTGATGTTTACAAGATGAATCCAATATGTAGAGTGTAATATTAGTAAAAGTTTGATAAGAAATATCATGCATACTCAAATAAGTCTTTGAGTTATTCTAGTATATTTAAACTGCAGTGACTAATAATATTTATAATAATAATACTTTTAGCCCTGGGAATCAAGGAGAGAAATAAATTTAAATTTAATTTGAGTAACGGGTATTGTATAGTCGGGACTTCGACTCAAATGTTCATACATCTATTATTTTTTTTGCTCACTCGCAGCGGCAGTTCGCTTGTCATGTGCAGGAGCAGTGGAAGTCGATGTCGAAGCTGGAGTTGGAGTCGGAGTCGGAGCATCAGCTCAAGGAGCGAAAAACCTAGGGACTGAAGGACTGAAGAACCTGGGGACTTTTTGGACTTGAAGTTGGCTTTTGGGGTTTTTCGGGTTTTGTTCGGCTTTGGTTTGTTGTTGGGCATGGTTATGGCCTCTGTTCTTGGCTCTTTGTTTTTCGTGCATGTGGCGCAATTATGCCAGGACTCAACTTAACTCGTCTGTCGACTCAACTTGACTTGGCTCCCGTTACCACTGACTGACTGACTTGCCCCCTTCTCTGTGCTTCTCAGCCATACCTCACTTGCTCTATTAATCAAAAGTTATACAAAAAGCCAGCGAACTGCTGCCACAGAACTTCTTTGCTTCTCGTTCCATTCTCCTAGCTCCTAGCTCCTTGTTGCTGTTATAACCAACGTTGTTGTTGTTTGCAATTTAACTTTGCTAGCAGCTTCAGCTCTACATGAGTTCAACTTGTCGTACTTATAAGTGCGTCAGAGAGAACCAACAAAGCGAATGAGAGAAAAGAGTGAGGGGTTCGGCGCAAAACAAGATATAATATTTTATGATAGCAAGCCAGTTTTGCCATTTCCCGATTCCCAGCTTCGATTTCGCAGCTATAAATAAATAAAGCAGCCAAACACAATCAAAAACCAATGAAGCAAACCAGCAGCAACCACAAATGACACGAGCATGAACACAACACAACACAAGCAGCAAGCAAAATCCTCCTTATCAGCCCTCATCTTCATCTTCATCATCTTTATTATCATCATCTCCATCTTCTTTATCATCTCGTGTCACGGCGTTACGGTCAATGGCTTCTGTAATCCTTTGGTCATTCTCCTGTCTCAGGGTCTGCGTCTCCGTTCGAAACAAATAACTAAATCGACCCATAAACTCTCAATTCAACTTTCAACTCAACTCAACTCTGAGTTTAACTCTCAATACGAGTCTCAAGTCAAGTCGCATCCATTTATCAGCTTAATTTCTATAGAAATTGTGAAATGTGGGTTTAATTATAGTTTATTTTTGTCTGATAAATAGCTGCTTCAAATCTATGACCCATTTCTTGTTATAAATTTATGTCTAAATAAGGTGTTTGCAAATTTCGGAAAATGTATAAAAAATTATAATTTCCAATTTTAATCTTTAAGTTAGATACAATTTTTATGCATGCTTACTTAGTTTACGTTCTTTCTAATGCAAGGTTTTGGCTCGAATCCTGCTTCAATGAATTGCAAAGAAATTATTTGATTTTTTTTCCTCGTTTTCTATTTTTTCATGTTTTAAAATTATTTTATTATCAGTTTCCACACTTTTTTAAGAATATAACTTAATATAACCGTTTATCTATTATTTTTTTTTACTGTCTGGCAACATTAATTAAATTTTAATTACACGAGAGCATTTAAGGCCCCCCTTGTCCCCCTTTTCTAGCCACGCCCGTATTCTAATTTACTAAGGCGGAGGTTTGACTTTTGGGCCCGCAGGCAAAAGTTGCGACCGGGAAGCGTCCAAAACTTGATAAACGAAATAAGCGACCACAATTGTCGCTTTCCCACTTTCCCTTCGAAATTCACTTGGTTCTCCCCTCTCTCCTCTCTCTCCTTCTCCCTTCCTACTTCCGTTATCGTCCTTCACCCTCGGCATTCTTCACTTCTGGCATTGCCCACGTTTTGTGTTTAATTTAATTTGCTCTAGAATTTTAACTCGATTTTGTTTCATGAATTCCCGTTTAGCGCCTGCCACAACTTTTTGATTGCCAGGTGGTTGGTGCACATGTGGTGCACGTTGTGGTGCCGCACGACACACTCTCACTCTATAACTCTCCTCCCTCTCTGTCTCACTTTTGCTCTCTCTTATATGGGCTATATGTCTTGGTAACCATAATTTTAAACCGAGTTCATTAAGTAGACGCGTAATCCTAATTAAAGTTTTTAGCTAATAAGCAATTTCAAAAACGAGACTGATGCACTATAAAATACCCTGCAGTCAGTTTAAGCATAGATAAAAATTGTTACCTGTTGCTTGAGATAAAAAAAAGTTATGAGCTTATGAAAATCAGAGCTGAATGAAATAAACTGGATTAATGGAAATATCTCTAATATTTTTGAAACAAGATGAAATTACATTTTGATTTTTTTGTATTTATTGAAATAAATAAATAAAGAAAAAATACTAATAATAATAATTAAAAATTACAGAAATTTGAACTTTATAAATTGAAAAATTAATTTTAATTAAATGAAAAACGAATTTATGTCAAAAGCATAGTACAATCAAACAAAATGTTACTTTACTAATTAAAATATAAATTTTATTACTAATACAAATTGAATGCACATGCCATCAATATCATAAAGTGCTAATTTGAATTGGTTTCCTCTATTAATTTAATTTAGTTTATGAAAATGTTTAAGGCCTTGTTAAGCCACATGTGTAAGTTTATGTAATTAAATCAGCTTCTAGTATAGAAAATATTATATTTCTGATTTAAATCGAATTTGATAATGACTTTTTTTATCACTAAACAGAATGAAAAGAGAAATAGAAGGAGAGACAGTGAGTGAGAAAATAAACAGGGGTGATAGTGTCATCAATGTCCATAGATTTGCGGAGTATGCTTGTCGCTACTGTCCACTGTCAACGCTGCGTATACTTAATGCGTATACTTAATGCGTATACTTAATGCGTGACGTTGCTCATACGCCGCGTTGGCGTTGGGCGTTGACTTAAACGTTTGCACCATTTGACTTAATGAAGCTTAAAGACAATAAAATGCTTAAGCACACAGTGCCAGTGACCGGGCTTACTAGCGCAAAAGAGAGAGAGAGAAAGAGTAAGAAACAGAGAGGAAGCGAGACGGGGAGGGAGGGAAGCGAGACTTTTGTCTCGAATGTCGAACGTCTTCGCGGCCGTGTCATAATTTCTATGAATTTTATACACTTTGATAAGCATACAATTGGCATGCGAGTCACGTTCGACCAGACGAACAGCAGCAGAAGTGGAAGAAAAAGAGACAGAGTGAGACAAAGAGAGAAAGAGAGAGAGAGAGAAGTGGAAACTGTTTGTTTGTGTTGTAAAGTTTTTTGGTGTTTTGGCCCATGTAAATCAGGCCAGAGAGACAATTAAACGCGCCGGTCACGACAACAATGTTTTGTCTAATGGAACTGAAACTTTTAATGAAACTGCAAATGAAATCGGAACAGGAACAGGGCCAAGACCTGCAACTGGACAGCCCTTAACTTGGCTAAGAAATCCACAAAGTAGAATATACTCCCCCCACACACACACTCAGTGTTTTCAATGTTTATTTTGGGCCATTTCCTTAGCCCATTTCCGTTTGGTTGTCGAAAAGTGTAAACAATTAAATTTTAATTAGAATGCGCATCGTTTGACATGTCAGTGGCAGCAGGCAGACGGAGTACAGCACAGTACAGTGAGTGCTGCCCTTAACCCTCCACTCCCATTCCCATTTCATCCCAAAGGCAGCCACATCCGACCAACAACTCTGACAACTGGCAGACTTGGCACTCATTTCCGGTCTTGTCGCCCCAGCGTAATTTATTGTTGCCCTTCCCTTCCCCTTCCCCTTCCATTCCCCTTTTCCATCATGGCTGTAAATTAAACGCCTGCCAGTTAATAGAAAATACCAAAAGCCTCTCATTTGGCCACATGCCGCTTTCTGTTGCTGTTGCTGTTGGTTTAATAAACTCCAGCGGTTTGATCTATTGCCGGCTTTTGTTTTAGCCACTTAACTGTGTGCTCCGTACCGTACTTGGCTACCACACACACAATTTATGCTACCCAAAGGTGTTGATGCCTCAGCCACGTATATGACAAGCACCTAATGCCTATGATTTGTGCCTGCCTCAAATTGGCCCAAGGGCTTTCTCTCTCCCCCTCCCCCTCCCTCTTCCTCTCACTCGCACTCTCTGTCGAGTGTTACAATTTGGCAAGTGCCTACAATTGATGGCCAAATTGCTTTTCGCCCCAGTTTACACATAACTCATTGAAGGCATTAGGAGTTTGATCTTAGGCCTGTTTCACTTCAAGCTCTGCAACTCATCATTGCTGGCATTAAGACATAGATTTAAGTTCAGAAATTATAGAAGAGTTTAGTTAAAGTCACTTGAAGTGCAATTTAAACTTATTTGACGAACTTTTTAGTTTGAGTTGATACTAATTAGGCGGACGTTGCTTGTTTCAATCTTTTTACTTGTAATAATCAAGTCTAAAATTTCTATTAAAAAAACTCTTTTGATTTCATAATTGTTTATCATATTTCCATAGTTGCTTAAGCCATTGAAATATTTAAATTAAAAAAATTTGAGCTTTTAAAAATTTTACTTAGGAAAATAATTATATTATAATTTTCCTACTATTTTAAAGTGAAGTTGAAATAAATTGGAGATAGTAAAATAGATTTTTGTAATCATTTTTTATCCGAAACAAATATTAATATTCAGGCCTGTTCTGGTTTTCACTTTTTATTTTATAGCACTTATTGAAATGCATTTATTTACTTTCCATTGAGGCTAAGAATTCAAAAATGCTCGTTTTTCGTTTTATCGGACTTAAACTCATCACCTCAAAGTGAAATTAATCCGTAGAACTTCGCCGAAATGATATTAGAGCAGGTTAAAGAAATTCACTTCCGCAAAATCTTACCGAAAGTGAAAACCGGAACAGGCCTGATTAAGAAAAGGATCCGAGTTGGGTTCAAGACAGAGTTTTCCAAGATCTACTCTATACTTATATGAAGCAAAAATCTCTTTACAAGATGAAAACCTAGTGACGAAATCATTTCCATGCTTTGAGAGAGACTTAGTTCTGGTTCCACTCATATTTGTCGCATTTCTGATCTCAAAAGTTTACGTCTTTATAATTTTAGTCATAGCAGTTCCCGATGTCTCACTTAGTCTTAGCTTGGTATTTAAAATCTAATATTGCGAGTGTTAGCTTTCATTATACTCCTAGCAATCCAAGTCATAGTTTGACTCCTGTTATTTTCCATACTTTTATTTGTACACTCAGAAGTTCTAATTCTCTTAGAAGAAGTTATTTCTAATATTCCTTTATCTATTTCTTCTTCTGCTCACAAACCTTTTAAGAATATACCTCCTTTTCTCCATAGAGATTTCAGTTATTACACTGCGTAGAGTAAATTGCAAACATCTATTTAAGCCAATTTTCAATCTATATACCAGTTTTAAATTACTGTCATCCGACTACACTGTTCACTGTAATTTGTAGAGCATCATCGTCTTCAGTTTCCATTTCAAATTTCCTTTGCACAAATGCATTTTTTGGACTGTACAATGCATCCAATTTGGTTGCGATTTCGAAAGTTCTGTGTAGCAACAAGCTGATACAAGCAATAATAAAAGCTCAAAAACAAGTCAATTGGCTTTCAATCGGGTATGCTCGAATAGAAAATACCCTGAAGGCAGCTAGCACATCCAGAGAAAGTATACATAAAGAATACATAATCTCGATCAGCATCAAGAGCCGAGTCGATTAAGCCATGTCTGTCTGTCTGTCCGTCTGTTTGAGGCAACCGATCTCAGAGACTATAGAAGCTAGAGAACCCAAATTCGGTATTAGAAAACACATTTTTGTTGTTGGAGAAATCTAAACCAAACTGACAGAATTTGCAGAGCCCTCTTGTTATTTTATGTTTTTAGTTTTTTTGTATACATTCTTGGAGCACTTTTGTTTTTCTCAGCATAAAACCAACCAAGCAACCAAGCAAACTTAAATTAGTTTTTGATGTTAGAGAGCAAGATGGATTTATAAATCCATCTTGTTAGAGAGAACTATTTTTCAAAAAGTATTCAGTATTGAAAATACAAGTATAAATTTGTAGTACTTCGCAAAAAATCATTTTGTTCCACGTTTTCCAAATCTTAAAATGCAATCCTATGTCGTTAATGAGTTGAGTGAGTTTGTAAGATATATTGTGGCCCAAAGATGTATACAAAAAAAAAAAACAGGTGGATATTTTTTATTATTTTATATGTGAAAGACCACTTCAATCAGATGGCTGCCCCGAGAGGCCTTGCAGTGGGCCATCCGATCGAACCAATTTTTCAGCACATTTTCTCTTTTCAGATGAAGCTCATTTAAATCTCAGTGGTAACGTCAATAAGCAGAATTGCCGCATTTGGGGCTCCGAAAACCCGCACGTCGTCTTGGAGAAGCCAATAATGACCAGCGTGCTGTAAAAATGCCATCTTCCATCTTCTGCTTTGCCTCCGGAGTCTTTTTAAGCTCTTGATAGACTTGTTTGAAGCTGATTTTGCTTATGGAATAACTTTTCTATTAGTCAAAGGATTGTTCTGAAATTTTTAGTATATTGAAAAATTATATTTTGGTCAGCCTAGACTTATTTTAGATTTCTTTTTATTGGAAAAAATTTAAAAAAGTACACAAAAAAATTGAATTTTAAAATTATTTGTTAAACACTTTTTGTTCGTTAATTGATTATTAGAACAATTTCAGAAAATAAAGAAATGGTTATAAATTAAGCTTGGACCATTCTTTGAGTGGATCTAATTATTATAGTCTTTCCCCAATGATGGTATACATAATAGAGTTGCCAGACTGTTTCGAATTGTAGTTATATTACCTCTTTTTGCATATTTTCCGATAGGGTAATCGAGTCTGACCACGAGATAGCAGCAGTAGCAGAGTTCACTCTGCCGCGCCCACAATACACGTAGAGTGGGCTGGGCGGGGGCGGGGGTGCCCATAGCTTTCTGGTCAATTTATGCGCTGCAGTTATTATTGCTGTGGAAAACTTTCTCTGCTTGTTCTCTCTATTGGACAACAAGGCGCAGTTTATAAAGTAGCAACAAATAATTGACCACTCTCTCACACACACACACACACACACACACAAGCACACACTCTCTCTCGCTCAAGTGGCAATCATCATCTGCTGGTGATCATCGTTATTGCTGCTGCTGCTGCTGTTGATGTTGCTGTTGCTCCATCTGCAACTGGCAATTGTTGCCACAGCAACAACAACAACAGTAACTAGAACATTGCGTTACGCCCACTCTGGTTACGCCCTTTGGCCCGCTTGAGTGCTTAAAAATACATTGCACGTAAAAATTGAAGTGCAAATGCTGAAACCAAAATCCACACACACCAAAAAAGAAGAAAAAAAAAAAAAAATATGGCACGAGGCGCGTCTGCATATGAAATCTCTCAAAAGATTTGATTGCTTCAATATCGGTTTCGCCCGGAATTCGCCCCTGCGAAAAGCGTCACGAAATGCAATCGAAGTTGATGAGCCGCAAGTTAAACAATGTATTGTACAATTATTTTATTTACAAATACGATAATATTAAAATTACATTTTATATAAAACACTGCCTAAGTAAAATAAATAATACTAACCTCTTTTTCAGTGTTAAAAAATCTGCTTGGCGACATTTTTGTATCATAATAGTCTTAAACATTTAGAAAAATATAAATTTGAGTAACTTTCTCTTATACTTACCAAGCTTTTATTGAATGCTTTCTTTTGGGACCAAAACGATAATAATCTTTTAAATATGAACTATTGAAACAAATTTCTTTTAAGAATTCATAAAGTTTGAAAAACACACACTTTATTTTTTGTTCTAAAAAACAGTTAATGATAGTAAACTTCTTATTTTTTTGAAAATCAGAGCAAATTAAATTAACCTTTTATTATATTAATAATTACTCAAATCATAGATTGACTGAAAACACAACTTTTTACATGTTAATATTTGCTCAATACATATAAAGTGATATCATGTGTCTAACGCATTTATTGCTCACAAATAATGTTTTACTACAAAAATATTGCGCTTCTGTCGAGCAACGGAAATAAAATTATTTGTTTTTAGTTTCCGAGTGTTTGCAATGTTGAAATTAAATTAAATTATACGAATGCCTAAGGCCTAATGTCTTGAATAAAAATCACATATTGAAATTACAAAGTACTCAATTCTGATGTTCCAGAAAGTTTAGTCGCTATCAAATCGAATTCAATGCCTTAGGATGAAGTATAAAAATAAATATTAGTCTAGTCATATTCAGCACTAAAAAAAACATTAAAATTCAACTAATTTCAACTGATTGCATTTTGACAGCGATAAATAAAAAACGCCAAAAAGTAGGCAACATTTTTATATTTCAGAATTAATTTGGCGAGCTTAATGTTGAGCAGAGCAACCGTGTTGTCTGTTGTCTGGCAGACATTTCTATAGACCATTGAATATCTATTAAAACTCACAAATCTAATAAAAAAGTTGTCGCTGAATTGAAAATCGTTGGCGAAATGGCGACGAAAGCGATTCGAGAGACGCATGTGCGCCATATAAATATATAAATGATATATATAAAATATATGATGTGATGTGCTTTTTTTGGATGCTGTTGCTGTTGGTGATGGTGCTGATGGTGGTGCTGTTGGTTGGTGGTGTTCAGTTCACGGCTCAAGCGATGTCAAACAAATGCAATTATGGATTTACGGGGCGTATGCGCAATATTCATATATATGTATATATATATTTTTTACGCTTTCGCTTTGCGGTTTGGCTTACATTTTAATTGAGTTGCCGCCAACGATGGTGAGAAACAACAACAGCAACAATGAGAGAGCGAGAGAGAGAGTGAGATAGAGAATAAGAAAAAAGATGAAAAAGAAAAGAAAGAAATGAAAATATGGCATTGAGTCAAGAAATTGATGCGCGTTGGGTGCGAAAGACATCAAACACTTGAAATATGTTGTGTAAACTTGAGAAATGACATGAACACAACAAAGAGAGGGGTGGGGGTGAGACTTATGAGGAGTAGTGGATGGGGGGGGGGGGAGAATATTTCAAGTGGTGCAGAGGGCAAAGGCAAAGTAAACAAAATGAAACGAAACGAAACAAAGCAGACGAAACAAACAATTTGCGTAGTCCCTTGTCCCTGACATATGAGTGGAGTTTCCAAAAAGAGGGAGTGGGATAAGGGGGGGGGGGGGAGGGTGGTAGGGTCAGGGACAAAGGAACTGGAGCATACATCTTATTTGTGCTGCCTGAAAAGATGATTGATACGGCTTGGTTGGCAAGCTGAAAGAGCCTGGATAAATGGGCCGATAGGCTCAAGAGGGAAACAAGGGAGTAAAGCCGAGAAGGAGGGAGAGGAGAGGGGAAGAAAAGTAAGGTAATGAAGCGGAAATCGATTTGGTGCGCGGCTTAACCCGTGCCGGGAAATCGCTTGCCGGTTTGCCGAGCGTGCGTGAAAAGTTTGACAGCCAGGAACAAGAAACAAGCTCAAGGCCAGAAGGGTCCAAAGTGTGCTCAGAGGGGGACAGAGGGAAAGAGGCTGACTCTGAGCCGCTTCCGACTGCGACTGTGGACGATAAACAACAACTGTGCCATACAAAAGCGTAAACAAGAAAATATTAAGCAGCGCTGCAAGAGACGAGAACAAAACAAAACAAAATGAAACAAAATAAATAACACAACCAAAAATGAAACGAAACCAAAGCAAAGGCAAAAGCAAAAGAAAGGAAAGCAAGTGTGAACGAATAGGGGCAAGAGGAAGTGGCAAGTGGCAAGTGTAAGTTGGCGGTATGAAGAGAACATAAAAACGGCACGCGAAGAAAAGTTTCTTTTCTTTTTTCTGCCATATTTTTTTTGGGCTTTCTTTTTGTAAGTTTTTGGTTAAGGGTATTATAATTTTAATGGAAACTTTGTAACAAAATTAAGTTCTATACAGGGAAACGACTGTTTTGATTGACCTGGCGATTGACTGGCTGATTGACTAGCTGATTGAGTGACTGATTAGCTGAGTAATTGAAGAATTTTGGAATGAAATGATTGAATGCGTGATAGACTGACTGATGCGTGATTGATTGACTGATAGGGAGAGTGAGCACTATATGTGGAAACGATTGTATTGATTGACCTGTTGATTGAGTGGTGTATTGAGTGTTTGGGATTAGCAGAGTTATTGATTGATTGTTTAAATGATTGACTACTAAATGAAGTTTTAATTGAGTGATTGAAGAACTATCAGATTGACTGATAAACTAAGTGATTAGCTGACTGTTCGACGTGACTGATTTATGAAGTAAGTGATTGATTGATTGATTGATTGGCCGATTGATTTGCTGACTAGCTTATTAAGTGTTGAATTATCTGATTGAGCGAGTGATTGTTTGGCTGATTGAGTGACAGATTTAATGATTGACTATCAATTCCAAAACTGAGCTTGAGGGTAAACAAATTGAATGGGTTTGACTTGAAGAAACTCATTTTATTTTATGTCTGTCTTAAAATATTTCAATAAGACACAAATCTCAAACTATTTATTCGATTTTAAACTAGTTAATAATCAGCTCACTATATACATTATCTATAAGAATTTAACTATTTAAGGATATTTTTATTTCAACTGCATTAGAAACAAACTTGTGGTATTTTGCTTTTATTTTTGATTTTTGGGTGGGCGAAAAAGCGATTTCCGTAGCGGCTCGGTAGAGTCTCTCTCTCTTTCTCTCTCCCTCTCTTTCTCTCGCTCTATGTCTTGCCTTTTCTTATGTTATTCTCTCTCCCATTCTGGGCCTTTGTGTATATTTTTCTTGCCTCTCTATAGCTCGTAACTTTTCACTTAAGCATTTTTGTCACGTCTGCCATTTATTTATATATTTTTTGTTGCCTTGCCTTGGGTATGTTTGTGTGTGTGTGTATAGAAATACATTTTTGTAATATTTACTCAGCGCTTTGTTGGATTTTTGCGCCGTTGTTTGTTTTTGCCGTTAGGGTTTTTAGCCCCTGTTCTGGCCAAGGGTAGAGCCTGGTTGGTAAGCGGAAAAGAAGGGGGAGGAAGATGAGGGCGGGGGTGTCGAAGGGTCGACGGTTTCGAGCAGTTCCTTAATTTCTTTTCGTGTGTGTTTTGTTTGCTTGTTTGTTGTCGTTGTTGTTGTTGCTGCCAAAAAAGAAATCATATTTTATTGTTATCGAAATTTAGTAGCAGCAGATAAACATCGATAAACATCGATCAGAGAGCGAGTAGGAGTGGGCAGGGGAATACCCCTACTCAGGCGGAAATGTGTGTGTGTGTGTGTGTCCGTTGCAACTTTCTCATGGCCGAATGGTCAGAACAAACTTTACACAGAAAAAAACAAACGGGAAAGGCAATAGTCGAGCTCCCGATAATAGGATACCCGTTACTTATTAAAATAAATATAAAATAACTAGCATTGCATACTTTTTGGCAGTTACATTGCTTTAAAACTTAAAAAAGCCCTTACTACCGTTCTACTTGTCCGATCTTGTTGAGCTTCAGTAAGCTGATCAGGAATATATATTCTTTATTGGGCTGAAGATGCTTCTTTCTCCCTGTTACATACAATCCGAAATTACAGAACTTTTGAGATTGATTTTATATCAGAATACCAGATTTTATTTTTCTGTGTATGCTTATGGCCATAACTCTGGACCTTAAACTGGGTCAGGCAGCCACATTGTCAACGCTGTCGGGCTCATCAGTTTGGGCCATAGACCTTACCTGCTAACCCCCTGTAACCGTCTCTTCTCTCCCCTCTCAGCCTTAGCTCTGACTGCACAGCAGTTGTAGTTGCAGTTGCAGTTGCAGCTTATCTCTGCCTGTGGCAGCAATAACAACAACAACAGCAACAACAAATACAACTTGGATTAGGCCACGTTGCACGTGGAATGCTGAATGCTGTCAGTGTGATTTGCTTTTGGTTTCGGGCCACTCTGTTGTTGCAACTTGCAACTGGCAGTTGTCAGGTGGCATGAGGCATGCGGCATAGTTGAGTTAAGCTGTCATTGTTTTGATTTAGTGCTACCTCCTGCCATCTGACATGCTGCTGTTGTTAGTGTTGCTGTTGTTGCTCCACTTCGTTTTGCGAGCTCCGAGTTTGCCAAAACTTTCAACTTTAACT
This sequence comes from Drosophila recens, assembly GCA_037043495.1. NCBI lineage: Eukaryota > Metazoa > Arthropoda > Insecta > Diptera > Drosophilidae > Drosophila > Drosophila recens. Next base: position 17,167 of record JBAMBJ010000952.1, on the reverse strand, counting down.
GTGAGCGATGACTCCACTTCGATGGGATCCTGTTGAACTCTAATTGCCTTCATTTTTAAAATGTTTCAGATGGGCCTAATCCCAGTTCAGCATTACACAGCAACTGACTTGGATTTATAAGTCTATTACTCTATTTGAAACTCATTTTCCCAGTCAGCTGTGCCCTCAATAAAAGAAGGCAGAGTTTTCTTTACTTTACATATGGGAATTTCCAAATTAATGTCCACCGCGCCCAAAAACGTTAAATTGATCAAAAACTCACATCTTGTGAAATTTTCTTCCAAAAAGGTGTTAAAGTTATTTATTTAAGCAATATACACTAGAAGAAATTCAATAGGATGATCATATAGATTCTACATTGGAATAAGTTCACTTTTTCTGTAAATTGATTTTCTTTAAAATTGATTTCCAAAATGGACCGTTTGTATTCCATCGATTACACTAAGTAAGATAGTAAGATTGTAACATGAACCATTTTAATACTTAGAAATGTATTGAATGTTGAATTTAAAACAAATTCTACAAGCTGTTTTCAATATAGTGAATATAATTTTAAAAACAAATTCTTGGAACAAACTAGGTGAAAATCTTGCGGTACAAATTACTAATAAAACTTGTTAAATAAATAAAATGATAGTAACATATAAAAATTATTTCTAAAATGGAAATCTACATTATTTTATTATTTTATAGTAATTTCTTCCAGATTACTCGCAAAGAATATACATATATACCTTATGGGGTGGGAGATGCTTCCTTCGGCCGACACATACATTACACAAATCCAATATACCCTTATTGACCATTTTCAATGGGTACAGGGTATACAAATAATATAAATCATCAAATAATTAGGGTATTCAGAAACTCTAATATTTGTGTTATGTGGCAAAGTGTTATATGTTGTAATGACAACAAACACACAGAAAAAGTATATCACATCAAACATGCCCTGGGGTATGTATACAAAATTCGTCGTATTGAGAAAAAATTTCAAAAGAAGAAAGGTTGCCAGACTGTTAAAAGTATCTAACGAAATATGGTCACACTGAGGTTGGTATTGATATTGTCTGTAAAAGTTAGTAATTTTTCTCTCTCCAGTAGCTCTATTGTTAGAGTCACCGACCTGTCAGATTTCGAATTTTCAGTTAAATAACTAGGGTTCGAATCACACAAATTACAATTTTAGTGATTGTTCCTTGGACAGATTTTAAATTTAAATATAGAGATGCGAATTATTTTAAATTATTAAAATAGATTTTTTACAGTGGCAAATGCATTAAAAAAGACAAGAGTTACGCATAAGCGTAAACGAAATAATAAGAATGCTTGCTTTATACAAAACAGCTGTTCATTGAAAATAAACTCATTGAACTGAGGATTTATCATAAATACGACAACAGAAACTTAAAAAGGTCACTCACTAGCTACAGTGTTATCACTTTGCCACATAACACAAATATCATAGTTTCTGAATACCCTAAGTGACACAGAATGTGTCACTTTAAGTGAAAAGCTTTCTGAATATTTATGCGGCAATTAAAGCTCAATGCATTTGTAATAAGCAAAAGCAGTATTTGAAATGTAAATAAGATTATATTGCAAGCAGCTCAATTCAATAACTTTGTTCAAATCAAGAAGCTTTTATACTAACTTTTAGAAATTATATATTATCTGTCACTTATTACTCAAACAACATTTTTTTCTATTTACCACGCCCCGTTCTTTAGCAAGGTGTTCGATTGCAAATGTTGTTTTTAAGCAGCTGACTAATTTCCCAGCCCCAGTTCACATTCCATATTCCATATGGAACGTTAAGCTTAATAAGGTTCTTTTAGGGGATTTTGACTGTATCCCATTGAGATGATTTCGAAATTTATGAAACTCAACTGAAGAAACTTTTCATATAAATTATAACAATGCAATTTTGACTTAAGCCCATACAAAGCCTACCAGGTGATGATGATGATGAGGATGTAGGTGAGGAGTGTGTGTGGTGCGGAGTGGTTCAGAGTGGTGCGGAGTGGTGCGAATCGGGTGGGGTGAACTTAAAGGGGCAGCTTAAGACCCACAGCGATGTGTATGCTCTATAAAAGACGCGTTAATATTTATTTAAAGCTCTACTTTTTTATTTATCATCACACTCCTTCTTTTTCCTCCTACTCTAGATTACATTTTCCACACATTTTCCCTTTGCTTTAGAAATAAAACTCAAAGAGTACAAAAGATTTCGGGTTTGGTTTTCTTTCCGGTTTTTCCTTTCTATTTTTTTTTCAGATAATTTGAATGTAATTCGTTTAGTGAAATTTTCATGATTTGCTTAACAATCGCAAAGAATTTCCATTGTGTCCTATTTTTTTTTTTTGGGGTGGTTTGCTTGGCAAAGTGGATTGTGTGTGAATTGTGAATTGTTATCTGCTGTCATATTAGTAAAGAGCCTGGCCCAAAGAAAGAATTGAGTTGTTCAATGACACGGCCAAATTCATGTGGTCGTGACTCTGGTTTCCCCACTTTACTTCCTCTTCTACTTTCTCTTCTTACTTACTTACTTTTCTCCTGGCTTACTTCCTTTTAAAATATTGCCTAATCACTGCTCGGGGAGAGCTGAAAAAGTAGAAGTTGAAGAAGTTTCTGGCGTGGGAAATTTTACGAAGAATATGTACGTGTCCGGATCAGGCAGCGCGGTACACTGGAAAAAATAGATTTTAAAATGAAGGCTTAAAATTCTTGATTTTTGTATTTGTAGGTATTTCTTAAGTATGTGTCTGAGATATTATTGTTAAATCCTCCGTAAATCGCGAAAAGCCATCACACGCACAGTTGTTAAAATAGTACGCATTTTTGTGATAATTAACTTTATTTATTATTACAAGCTATCATCCTACTTGATCGCAACAAGATCGGCCAAACAGAACAGTAGTAATGGCTTATTTAAGTTTAAGGCAATGTAAGTGCCTAAAAATATGCAATGAAAAATATTTTATATTTTTTTAAATAAGTAACGGGTATCCAATACTCAAGAGCTCGACTTTGGCCTTTTCCGCTTGTTTTTATAATTATTATATGCTTATTAAGACTCCCAGCACTAGAAGTAAAAACTTAACCCGTAGTCCCAGATATTTTTTCCTGTGTAGTAGCTGATGGGCCAAGAAGACGGCATGTAGGGCAAAGGGGGGCAATGGGGGGGCAGGTGGCAACTGAGCGGTGAAAGTAGCCGCAAGTAAAAGTTTTGCCCCGTCCATTTGGTCAATTTGGGGCCAAAAGAAAATTTGTAGGCTATAGAAAGTTTTCTACAGAGACTAAGAGAAAGTGAGTGAGTGAATGTGTGTGTGTGTGTGTGGTAGACTTTGCTCTATCTCTGGTTGCCTCAACGGCTTTATGGGCGTGGCATATGCCAAAGTTTAGTCCTCGTCTCCGTCCAAAAATAAACAGCAACAATGGCAAGTGGCAGCGGTTAAGTTGACAGCTCACGAGTAGAAATGATGGAGACAGAGAGATAGAAAGATAGAGAGAAAAAGAGAGAGAGAGAGAGAGAAAGAGAGTGAGAGAAAATAGTCAGAGTTGTAGCGGGAACTGGATTTTGTGGAAAGCGAAGCTCGAACCTTGGAACCGATATTGCCAGAGAGATAAAGCGCTGAAAACTTGAAGCCAGCGGCTGTTGGGAACAGTCGCTAAAACAGCACAGCAGCAACAACAACAACAACAACAAAGAAAAACAAAGTAAAATAGAAACAGAAACAAGAGCTGGAACAAGAACAGCAAAGTACGAGAGCATTCGAACAAGCAAGAGCACAAAATGAAAACAAATTGTGCACTATTCTATCCAGGCATCATATTAGGGGTATTCAAGCTTAGCTGTTAAAAACAAGAAAAATGAGAAAAAATTATGAAAAAAAAAAAACTAGGTTTGACCGTACATATAGATGAGATCTTATCCAAAAGCTTTTTTGACATTGTCTTAAACCTTAGCTTATTTTATATATAAGTGTATCCATGCAATCGAAATCACAGTAAGCATTGAATAAAGCTTTCAAAGAACATTTAAGCTTTAAGTGCAACTCCAAAGCTCTATTGATCTGTCAGTTGAAAATATAGAATGCTAATTTGAAACCCGTTAGTTTGCAATTTTAATTCTTGTTCTCTGAACTTTCTATAATTATGCTCACATCTTGAAGGGTGAGTCGTGGGAGTGCCCCTAATGTGTGGGGCTTGTGTACACACTCTATACACTCTATATCGTGTATTGGCAGCATCACCCAAAATTGAAATATTAAGCCATACAAATCAGGCAACTCGCAACAGCAACAGCAGCAGCAGCAGCCAAAATCATTCGACACGCGCAGCATTTATCAGCGATGACTGAGGGATTAGGGGGATGAGGAGTGGGGGCTGAGGTAACGGGTCTGAGACGGAAACGGAAACGGATATAGACCAAAGGGCTGGCAGCGTGATAGCAGCGGGAACGATTGAAGCAGATAAGCGAAGCAGGGGGAAAGTGGATAAGGGGACAGGAGATATAGGAGATATAGACGAGTGAGAGGTAGAGGGTAGAGGGCAGACACGCTTATTGACGTTGAGCAACGCTTATTGGCGTACTTAATCCTTTTGGCAAATTCCAATAAATTACCAGAACAGGGAACCAAGCCAAAAGCAAAAGCAAGCGAAACAAAACACAAACCCTGCGAGGAAAATAAATAAAAAAACATCAAGAAATAAAGGAAGAACGTTTTAGTCGTGTACTCGACTATAAAATACCCGTAGCTTGATGAAATTAAGCGGGATGACTGCTAGTAATAAAAGCGAATTATAACAACCACAAGATGATTTCTATCTTCAAAACTGTTGATGTAGTGGCATTTTTATAAGGTTATAGCATAGGTGCTAGACATTTGTGAAATTGCGTGGACTGAAAGGGAACTAATAAAATGTAAAACAAAGAAGATCTATGTGCGGTTCATATGTAGAACTGTCCCTGACAAATTCAGTTGATCCAGCTCTTTTGGACTCCAAATGTTGATTTGACATCAGAATTTGTATTATAGAGACATTCTACAAGAAAATTAGCCCAATTGTGATGATACTTTATATAGGAAACTGTTTGTTCGGACTGATTGGCTGACTGATTCAACACTGAGCCTTAACGGTAAGAGCTAGATGGCTCAAACTTGCACACTATATGGATAAGACAGACAGACATGGAGAGTATATATAATTTATGGAATCTGCCGAATACAATATACCCATATATTCCACCAGTAACGGGTGTAAGAAAAGAACCGAAGGAAGACAAACATCAATAGGCCATGATGAGTTTCTGATTGCAAAGCAAAAGGCAGAGTGGAGAATCCAAAAGTTCAACTGGACGCAAGCAGGAAAATGATGATGATGACGATGTTAGGGGCAGGAGTATAAAGGGAAGGCATGAGGTTTAAGCTAGAGGTTGCCAGACTGACTTATAGAAGGGGGATGAGAGAGAGAGAGAGAGAGAGAGATAAGGGATTGTTGATGAGCAGCGACGTTTGTGTCGCAGGCCCTTTGGGCAAGTCATAAAATTGAACTGACATTCATTTTTTTTTTCTTTTTCTTTCTTATTTATGTGAATGGGGTAAGGGGAAGGAACTCAACCTGCGAGTCGCAAGCGCAAAGTTAAATTGAAAGCCCAAATCCTTGGAATACGCGACAGGATACGCATCTTATCTGCCCCCGAAATGTGTTTTATTGTAAATGTTTTGCATATTTTTGATTATCCCTCCCTCTCCGCTCCTCTCCACCCCCCACCGAGTAATCAAAAAAAAGAAGGGGAAATAACACAAAATGGAAGACTGATAAAACAATAAGAAATAGACTTCAATATGTACGGCTGTCGACTGTCGACTTCGGTTTCGGGCTGCCCCCAATCTCTAATCCTCTCCAGCCAGCTGTTTGCCCTCGTAGAACTGCTCGTCGATGCGGCGACAGTAAGTCACCAATTTGGGGAACTCACGAACTGTGTTGGCCAGCAAGGGACTCGGCAGCACGGTGGTCAAAATGGCCGTCAAGTGTCCAAAGATGAGGGCATCCAGTTCGCAGAGCTGCTTGCCATACATATAGTGAGTGGCTAGTGACTTGTCCTGTGCCTTGTCCTGTTGCTCCTTTAACATGTCATCGAGTAGCTGGAGACATTCGTGGAGCTTGCAGTAGGCTCGATCGGTGCTGAGCTCGTCCCACTGATACACGTGCAGGAGACGCAGTGCATCCTGCCGCTTGTCATGGCGCCGCCACGTGCTCAGTGGCCAGGGATGGGCAGCTCCGTTCCGGAGGCTGGTGTGATCGTCGTAGACCTTCTCCTCGAGGAAGCACGTGTGGAACTCGGTGAGGGTGCAGGCGTTCTCCGCGAAGGTGACCACGCTGCGCATATCGTCGCGCTCCTCCTCGTCCAGCCAGCTGCTTAGCCCCTTGCTGCCCAGCATCTGCTCCACATGCCCGACAATCGGCTCGAACTCCGTCAGCAGCTTGTTGTTGTTGTTGCCCAGTCGCAGCAGGGGCAATCGACTCAAGCGTCCCTCCGTCGACATGAACTCGGCATTCACACAGCTGCGCTCCTTGAACGGCAAACTGCACATCCTCAGATAGGTCTTGACGGCCAGGCAACTGGCTCGCTCCGGCAGCAGCATCTGATCCTCCTCTGGCGGCTGATACAGCTGCACATCCTTTGGCCACGACTCAATCAATGAGTCTGCAGTTGGCGAAGTCGGAGTCGGAGTCGAATTCGAGGAGTTGATGGCCTTGTCCATGGCCTCGTCTGTGGTCAGTGCAGCTGCCAGTCCCGTCTCCATTTTTCTCGAGCTTTTCTTTTCTTGATTTTTCCGGAAATTTGGTATGCGATCTCAATGAATTTGTGTTTTTGAAACAAGTTGACAGTCGCCTCTGAGAGTCTACAGCTGTTTGATGTCCATAGTAGCTCGATTCATAACAGCATGCTTGACTTAATACGTAATACTTATCCGGTGAGTTTGTAAAAAAAAGAAAAGATTTTAATACAAATTAAATTTGGTAAGTACGCATACTTCATGCACAATTTCCGAGATTGCTTTAGACATTTTAGAAAAAAAGACTTCCAATAAATTACCGGAACAGGAACCAAGGCAATAGCAAGCGAACTTAGGAATGCACGACTATAAGATACCATTGACTAAATTCAAATACTAACTTAAAACAGTCATAGCTAAGCCTACAGTTAACTGATCTTGATGAAACTAAGTGGCACGAATGATTATAGTAACAGGGAGTTTCCAAGACCATAAAGAGCGCTCTATCTTGAAAAATGTGAATGTGGAGAAGTTTTTATAATTTCGTGAGGACTTCTATTTGAAAGTTTGATAAGCGACCAAAAGTTCCTACGCAAATGTCGTAAGATTTTATAGAAATCTACTTGATGCACAATCTGCGAAATTGGTTGAGACATCTTGAAAATCAAAATATGCTTTTATAAAAGAATTTGATATTCGACTATTATAACTATGTAATATACTGATATTTTTTGCTCAATATTGTAGTTCAATTTTTGTTCTAAAATCATCTGCTAGTAATTTTGCATTTGGGGCTGCCAACTTACTCCAGTGTAATTAAAAAAGAGACAGTTGAAGCTATTTAATTGCTCTAGTAAAAGAACTGCTTTATACACTCCATCTGTAGGAGAAACAGAAACAGGTCAATTTTGATTCAAATATCCCATATTAACGCCTCCGGAAAGTATCTTTATTTTGTGGTGCTGCCAACTTGTGTCAATTTAGTGATAGGACAAACAATTCGGTGCCCCCAAGGTCAATATTAAATGCTCCAATTGCTGTCTCCAGTTGTATTTGCCCAGCGAGCTGCCAACTTGTTTCATTTTATTGATAAGAGACAGAGAAAAGACAATTGGGACAAACAATAGAAGTGCCCCCAAGGTCAATATTAAATATTCCAAGTGCTTTTGCTGTAGTTGGGGTTCAATTAGCCAGGTGGAAGAAGGATGAAGGAAGAAGGGGGCTGATTTGAGCTTGACAATTAGATGGCAAATTCGTGTGCTTGGGGGCGGAGACTGTGATGGCGAGATGTTGCTGTCAACGCCTCGGCCTCGACTCTCCCGTCACCTTTAGTTGCCCCCTCAGGTGAGATGCGTCAGGTTGTCAACGCTGTCGTTGTTCCTGTCGCCAAACAAAATTCACTTGGCGATTCTTGAGTCCGTTTCAGAACTTTGATGTTGAAGTTGGGAGCGAGTAAAAAGAAGAGTAAGCGAGGGTGAGACTGAGGGAGAAAGGGAAGGAGAGTGAGAAATTGGGTACACTCAGAAATAAATCAAGATTTTCGTACTGACTTAAGTACTGAGCTCAAAATTTCCAAAACTTAGAGGAAAAATCTTATTTTAAGTTCACTTTTTGCAATCCCGAAAATCTTTAAATGAATAGGTTTTGAGAATAACTTAAATCTTTTAAAAATCCAATCATACTATTTTTGTACACAAAAATCTTGAAGTATATAAGTAGTGACACACTTAATTTTAGGCTGACATATTTTTCTCAGTGTAGCTGCTGTTGAAAATTTTATAAATTTCCTGCTCCAATTTGTCAATTAATCATTAAACGCGCCACCTGCCGGCGTTGCCTAAAAGCTTTACCCCGATGGCGAAAACTCAACCATCCTCCGCTTTTCCCCTCCATTTATCTTCCTTTTCTCCCTCCCTCTTCCTCTGTCGGACATTTTCGCGCACTGAACTTGAAGATGAAAAATTACACAAGCGGAACATTGTGTATTTCCATTTTCCCCTTTGCATTTGCCTGGTGAAAACTCAAGTCATATGTGTGTGTGGGAAATGTGCAAGTTTTCCACTTACTGTTGAAGGTTTTGACATGTCCAGTTTAAAGGATCATTTGTTTCCGTTTGGCATGAAGATATTTATTTTTGGTGAATATATTAAACTAAGCTTACATTTCATGAAATGTTTTTGCACATTTCATTTGATGTGACTCTGAAAAGATTTTAATTGATTTTTTAAAATTCAATTTTTTACAGAAATTTTTAAGACAGAAAAAGCGGTTGACACAATCTTACTAATTTATAAGTATAAATAAAATAATAATTTTTTAAACGAATCATTCTGTTAAAACAAGTAAGACATTTCACTTTTTTGTGATTCCTTAAATTATTTAAAAGTTATTATAAAGTTTCTTAACGACTTATAAAAAGTGGAATTCTGATAAATCAAGATATGTCTTTTGAATATTTTTTAAGAAGTAACAAACAAATAGTTTTAGAATCATTTTAAAAATCCATACGTAAATATTTAAAACAAGCAGTTTTTCTTCTTAAATACACTACTTGAATTTAAAACATCTTTTTACCATCTTTGAAACAGGCAATAGATCATTTTCAGTCAGCTGGCTTTAACTTTTCGCAGCTTACTTAATGTTCAATTAGAAGTTTTGATTTAGTAGCAAGAGGCTCAGGAGGTTTTCCCCCTTTTTCTCAGATGTCCTTGTCCTTTGCGTCTGTGTCACTTTGATTGATTTGTCTCAAAGGCTTCTGAAAAGGATTCTGGGAGGAATGAAGGCAAGGTCTTTTGGCTCTAACTGCTTTTTCTTGGGCTGTTGAGCATTGACAAAGTTCATTGTGTGGGTCGAATTAATTAGAGAGAGACTTTGGAAGCAAAGCTGGGAATGTTGTGCAAGGGAATGTGAATGTGTAATTGTGACTGCGGCTGTAACTGTGGGAATGTGAATGTGGCAAGGCAGGTGCCAAGACAGACAGAGACAGAAACAAGAGAGGAAGAGAGAGGGGAAAGGCAGTCGCCTGGTTGAGACGTCGTTTGCACAAAGCCAACACAAAAGGCAACAATTCTTAGCCACTAATAAAGAATAATATGACTGCCATAAAACTCAATTTATTACCAAAATGTCGACAAGCAGCAATGTCTATGTGTGTGTGTGTGTGTATCTGTGTGTTTGTATCTGTGTGTGTGTGAAAGAATTACGACTCAGGCAGTCGGGCACCAGGACACGCTGTCATGAATAGGGAGAAATTTAGGAGAAATTGCGAGTAGAAATATGAAGGAATATATAAAGGGGAAAGTGTGAGGAGATTATAGGGGGATGAGGGAATATTGAAGCGCCAAAGTGGCAAAACAACCAAATTTAATGCTGCCATTTTATTTGGCAATTCCTATTCCTATTCACATTCGTATTCCTGTTCTTATTCCTGTTCTTATTCCTTTGTCAGCTTCAACTTCCATTTTAATTCAAAGTCGTCGTTTTATTTGCATTTCGAGTTGGTTTCGAGTCACAAAATGCGACTTCTTCTTCTATCTACCCTGCATTTCATTTGCATACTCTACTACACAGTGTTGTAGCTATCAGTCTTTGTCACTGTGCATTTTTAATCACATGATGGAGCTCAGTTTTGATTATAACTCTGGAAGTCTTGTGGTCGAAACTTGTAATCAATTTTTACAAATATAGATAGACATATTTAGATATGTAACAATATATATAAATAATGTGTAACAATCAGCTTTTAATAGTCTTTAAACCTTCAGCGATTGCATAAAATAAATAATAAAATTTTTAAATAAACACTTTAATACTATTTTATAAAATGGAATATCTAAATAAATTAATATAACAATCAGCTTTCGACAGATATATTTTCAATTCTTGCGTGCCATATTAATTTTTTTTATTTCTGGCATAAAATTTATCTCACTTTTTGAAGTGTTTCTGTTTTGATTTTTTAGTCTCTTTCCGGAAATATGATTAATCTTCGCTTGACCATTTAAATAAATCGTTCACTCTTACATACATATGATTGTTTTCCTTTTTTTTTTTAAGTTGCTTAGCAATCAGCTTTTTCTTTCAGAGTTTCCTTGAGAGACGTATGGATATTAAACCAATTAGCTTCTGTCAGTGCCAACTGTTTCTATCTAGACTCTTCGTCTATTATTTATAGCAATCAGCATTTGATTGCTTCTTTTCCATAGCACACAGCTTTCGAACAACTTAATTTTAATCTTGACAGGGTGTGTATATGTAAATACAGGGTGTGCAGGGCATTTGCAAGCCGTTTTTAGCCATTGTCAATGTCCTGGCCCATTGCGCTTTATTTCTTTTGCCGAATTTTTATCTTTGCTTTGCCATTTCATTTGCCATTTGGCCATTTATCCATTTGGGCCATTTGCCGTTGTCTACCGTTGGCGATTTGTTGCTGGCCATTGGCCATGTTGTCGTCGTTGCTGTTGCTGCTGTTGGATTTGTTGGCCAGCTGTTGGGCGCATTTTCCGGCCGCTTTGTGGCCACATTTTGGCTGCTTTTGCCCTGGCAAATACCTCTAAATAACTGTTCTCGGAGCTATTACACAATTTAAAGCAGTCTGGCATTATTGAGTGAATTCTGCCGCCCTTCGTTTGTTGCATCAATGTCTGACCAAAGCTACTTGCTACGACAACAATGAATACTCGCGATTTTCAAGATGAATTCCGATTCGACTTAATTTAACTGTTGCTCGCGAGCGTTTAGATTCTTCACAGACTTTTAATGATAATTTTAAGAGAAGATGTTTAGGAAGTTGTTCTGTATTTTTTGGGAGTGTCCATATGAATTTAGAGAAACTTTAAAGCCACTTCAAAGATTTGAATTGGAACACAATGTTATTAAACAAAAGTATCTTTAAAAAAATAGAAAGAATGCAGATGTGAGTGAGGGAGACATAAAGAAAGAGGGAGTAAATAGGAAAGAAATTAATAGAAAGAGAGGGACTGATATGGGAGAGCAGGGTAAAATTGAGATAAATAGAGACAGAGCAGAAGATAAAGTTCGGCTGACAAGAAGATCAACAAAATGAGGGAGATACTTTTATGCATAGACAGATGAATGAAGAAAGAGACAGTGAGAGAAAGAGAAAGTGAAAGAGTGAAAAAGAGAGGGAGTGAAAGAGAGACATGAAATCGGTAGAACTCTAAGAAAAAAACAGAAACCGATCGAGAAAGACAAGGATAGATATATATGTATATAGAGAAAGAGACGAACCGGCGGGAAGGGAGAAAAAGAAAAGGAAGCTAGTTGGGCATAGAGTGAGACAGAAGGATATACTTGCAGAGAAAGGAGAGAGTGATAAGAACAGAAGAAAAGTGTGTGAGGAATACAGAAGAAAGGAGACGACTTGAAGAGCAAAAGAAAAGAGAGAGTTAATATCAGTTTAGCAAGCCAATTTTAAGCTAACAAACTCAAAGTCTGAAGAGTTAAGATAGACGTAATCCAGGCTTGATAGACGAACTCCATCGACCATCGTCTATCTTAAGGAACGTTGTGGGCTAATCTTTGGTTGCCCTCGGCATGCAAAATGGTTAATTTTGGTGGCCATTCAAGACAGGAATGAGAACGGGAATGGGAATAAGAAGGGGAAGGGAAATGGGAATGAGAAGGGAAAGGGGAAAGGATGATGGGAATGTCAGGGGAGAAAGCGTTGTCAGAGGTTGTCGAGGGACTTGTCGAACTTGTCGCGACATTGTGGCGTTGTTGTCAGTGTTGTCAGAGTGTTGTTATTGTGGTTGTTGTTGTCGTTGTTGTCGTTGTCTCTGCAAATTATGGCGGCCTCAATGCGTAAATGATGCTTAATTAACATTCACAAAGTTAGCGACAGGCTTCTAGGTTAGAAGAGAGAGAGAGCGGGGAGAATTTGAGTCGAGAAGCCCCAGGAATGTGAGAGGCGCTGGGAAATGGGGAGAAAATGGGGCGAGGTAAATGACTGAAATGGCAGCCTCCTGGCAGGGTTGCCTCCTTTACCTGTGGAGCACATTTAGGCCGACAGAGGCCGCAAAAAGACGCTCAAAAATTGCAAATGATGTGCGTTTTACAACGGTGTGAAAAGTGGGGGGGAATTGGTTGCTAGGGACAGCTGAGTGGGAGTAGAAAGGAGGGAGAGGGGAGGGAGGGAGAGCGAGAGGAAGAGTCACGGGAATGGCGTCAAAGCATATTAAGGCCAAGTGAAGAAAAGCGACAGCCGCAGAATATGTAACAGCAGCCATCAAGGTTAAAATCAAAGCCAAAACAGACGCTTTTTTTCCCCTCTCTCCCATGATAGCAAAAAATAAATAAACATAGAATGAAAAGTCAGTGCGAATGGAGGAGGAGCCAACATTTATCCTGGCATTCGTTAAATGTCCTAGAGATGGAAGCGTGTCGCACAACCAAACCAATTGAAAGAGTGAGAAGAAAACGGGTTAATAGATTGGGAAAGTGGGAAGCTTGGACCTTACTCGATTTATTGGAGTTGTGTTATTTAGAATTAGAGATTGGAAGAAGAAAAGAAGAGGAAGATCTCTCAGAAAAGTGCCAGGGGCTCTCTAGAAATTTCCCGATTAGAATCTGGGACTTTATTTGATCCATTGGAGCTTGAAAAAAAGGAATAAAGTAAGGATTTTTGGAGAAGGTCATCAAATTGACAGGCTCTTAAATTTCAAGGTTTTCCTGACTTTAATCTTGAGCCTAAGAGGATTCAAAAGACTTGAAATGGGAAGGAAAATGGGAGATCGAAGACAAGAAAGGAAGGAAGGAAGGAAGGAAGGAAGGAACGTTTTCTAATAGAGATCTATGCTTCTATATAGATCTAGCTTCAATATTGAACCCAACTCGATGTATTGAAAAATATAAATCCATAAATGTGTTTGTTTCTCAGAGGTTTTGAGTTAGCCCTAAGGCTCAATTGCTTTTATGACTCCATAATGAGCTATGTTCTTTAGTCCGATTGCCTCGGATCCTCGGTTAGAATGTCAGTTGAGGATGGGAAACCTTTCTCAGGCTGTGTTAGCTTAGATTACAATCCTAATAATTACAAGGTTAGCCTAGGTAAAATAACCTTTCTTCTTTTTATTATAAGCGGCGATTTAACTTCTCTTAGATTAGCTGAAGTCCCTTAATTTTTGGCGAAGGTTTTAAGGAATTTTAGTTCGTTAATTCCATTGTAAGCAGTGTTTATTAGTCAGATTGCTAGTGCTTTTCAGGTCTGACGTATCTTCAATGATCTTTTTGCACTTGCTCCAATCTGTTCTAGCCCCTCCTAAGAACTAAAGGTGATATTAGATTCTCAGCATCTCTCTAGTCGGAGAAGGGGTTTATTCTCTACTAAATTCTACTTCTTAATTTCGTGTCACGCATTCAGCTTTAATACGAGCTCCTCCCCAGAGTCAAGGACTTAATGCTGAAGCTGCTCCAAAATAGACAGAAAAAATAGGATCCAGCAGCTGACGGAGAAATCAAACATTTCGTTCAGTTCAAGGACGAGACCCGTTGGACGTTCCAAGACATTGTTGTTGTTCTTAATTAAGCCATAAGCCAAAGATGGCCAAAATGTGTTGATGTTGTTGTTGTTGTTGGTGTTGTTGCTGGGCAAATGGCTGGCACCAGGCGCAGATAACGGCTAATGAAAATCACTTAGCTGAATTGGCCCAAAGAGAGAGACAAAGAGACAGAGAGACAGAGAGAGAGTGTAACGGGACATCAGTGTCAACTATGTGAAAAGCTCTCACACACACACACACACACACAGACCCACACAACATAAATGAAGGGGTTGGGGTTGAAGGAGTCTAGGAGTATCAGAGGACACGCTTTTAATACAATTAAAAGCGCTTAAGTTAAGTGCTTGAGACAGGACCAAAAGGAGACAGCTGCTCCAAATGGCAGCTCCAAGGCAGCACCAGCTCGAAACTGACCCCAGCCCAAAATGACCCCAAAAGCTGATGCACAGCTTCAAAAACAAACCAGGGATACAAAATAAAAAACGGCAGAGGAAACAGAGAAAGCAAAAGGAAAATGGAAAGAAAAGCAGCGGCAGCAAGAGAAAAAGGATTGAACTTGAGGCAGGTGGCAAATAATGAAATGAACTGCAGCCAAAGAGCCAGAGACGTCGCCAAGAGGGTTGCCAGATAGAGGGGTGGCCAGATGGAGGGGAAAAGGGAGCTGCGGAATGGCGACGCGCCAAATTGGCTGCAAATGAAAGCATTTTGCGTATAATAAACAAAAGATGGAGGCAGCATTAAACTAAGCCAAGGAGGAAAGAAGGGCAGACATATTTGTAGGGTTGCTCAGGGACGGGGGTAGGGTTGCTTTGGTGGGAGGCTGATAGGGGCGTTAATTGTGCGCCATTTTGCTTATGCATTACATTTACACGACGCTAATGAGGCGGACAGGCAGGCAAGTGAAAGGCGTGGCAACGCCTCCAAGCCCAACTCCAACTCCAACTACAACCACGAGCTCAGTACTCCAGTTACCACTAGCAGTGGCCTATAACGGTATACCACCCAACGCACTACGCACAGTGGAGCAAATAAAGTTCTTAGCGCTGCACATTGGGCCAGAATCCCTTTTTTTTGGCATAAAGTCGAAATTTTTTTTCAAATATATCTTGAATTTGACTTAATATATGGAAAGGGCATACATTAGGTATATCGAATCAATTAAAAAAAAATTTTAGGTGGCAACGTTGTAAATTTGCCGCGCTAGCAAAGTCAGATGTTTTGTCAGCGGACTTTCAGCCGAAATTGGCGGGATGCTTTTACTCAACTTTGCGCTTCTGCTGTGACGACCCAACTGTCCAAATCTTTGTTGAAAATATGGAAAATAAAGGTCAATGTATGCCAAATACAATTATTGTTAAGTTATTCGAAATATATGTTCCATGTTGTAGTTGTGAATTGTCTATGTTATGTCTAATTTTAGAAAAAAAAACTAACCGAAGTGCTCGTGTACCGTGGAGTAAAAACCTAATTTCTGCCACTTTCTGCCAAAAAGTAATTATGCAAATGTTTACTCTTAACTGTGATCTTAAACTTGTCATTAATACTTTTTGCACAATTTTGCTTATTCTCTTTAAAAACACATGTTGAAACTGTGCTTTTTTGCTAGAAAATCTGATTTTTTTCCGTATTCAGATGAGGAGGGGGGTTAAAGCATGGTCAAATTAAAAAACTAGAAAAATTGTAAATTCTACTTTTGCATGATTAGCAAACATGCGAAGAATAAAATATTTTCCTTTATTTTTAAGTTTATAAAATAATTTTTACTTTTTTAATGAGTAGGAAAAAAGAGGGGGGTAAAGACAAAGTCCAACTAAAAAACAAAAAATATTATAAATTCGACTTCAGTCTAACTAAGATTCATGCCAGATTTCAAGTCCCCATCTTTACTTTTGGATTTTATAAAAGTATATTACACATATTTCTCATAGTCAAATGGGGAGGGGGAGACGAAGGCGTGGTCCAAATCAAAAAAAAAAAAATCCAAAATTCTAAATTTGTCTAAGTAAGGTTCATGCAAAATTTCAAGTCTTTAGCTTTACAATTAGACTTTATGCCAAAAAAAAGGGATTCTGGCCCAATGTGCGCTGTCTAAGTTCATTTTGAAATTTGTAATATTTTTATTTTTATTTCATAAACAATACATCTGTAAATTTTTTTTTTTTGTAAATTTTAAAGTGATGTAAGTAAAAAAGTAAATATAGTCTACTTAGTTTAATTAGGAAAAAACTATGTGCTTAAGGATAAAGGAGGCGTGGCAGACCTTATATAATAGATACAGTCGAACTTCCCTAACTCGAAGTTTCTCTAACTCGAACAAAATCGAGTGGCAATAGCTTTTACTAGGCAAATTCCATACAATTCTACTTCCCTAACTCGAATTTCTCCCTAACTCGAACAAAAATATTGGCCCGTACTTCTGTAAGTCGAATTTTTCGGGAAAATCTCCAATAAAGTTTGAATTTTTTTTCTTATCTGCTTTATGCTTTTGTTAACGGATCGTTTGGATATGTAATATTGATGTACATTAACATATAGTGATGGTATATTGCATCAAAAATTACTTAAGCTTGTGAAATTGCTTTAGGAAAGATGTTCGTAATGTACTTATTTGTCAGCGAATCAGCTCAAGATTATTTACCATGGCACCAGCACGTGTATTCAAATGTTTATCTCTTTAAGAAATCTTTAAACATATTTGTTAAGAAATTGAAAAGTGGACCAGTTTAAATTATATTAAAAAATGGAAAATTAATTATGTCATTTGATTCGGGAAGGTCTTCTGGATACAGCAAAAGAACGATAAAACCTATTTTTGAGAATATCGACAGGTCTTGAACAAACTGAAATTTTTTTTGTTGA